>CAJUYG010001745.1:0-13101 GCA_910591675.1 Galerucella calmariensis | reverse complement strand
TTTTTTTTTCGGAAACAAAAAATTGTAAGTTTCGTTTCACAAAGAATTGAAATTCACGACGTTTCACGTTATGCACACAAAAAACTGTCTCGAAACTATCCTACTGACTGCGCCAATTACCATACTGTACAAGTCGGAAGAGTTTTTAAAAAGAATTTTATTATTATAATATTACAATTGAACTTAACAATGTTATGACAAAAATTAGAATGAAATAAATTACAATGTTCTGCAATTTATATGCTCGGTAATAATTGCTGACAGTGCACCGAGGCTGATGTAATACAACTCCCTTATGGTATAACATAGGGTGGAGGTCCTACCATAACTTGCGTTTCACAATTTCACAGTATACGAAAATAACTACTCAAAATGGATAATGCTATTTTTGGGGTAAGTGCGACGGAGATCGTGGTAGTAATGAGATATGTACAATGCTATTCAAATATTTAAGAGACATAGACCAACGCCAAAATGTTTAAATATCTCTCTCAATTATTGTGACAGTTGTTCGGGGCAAAATAAAAATAGGGCCATATTAAAAATGCTCTGCAAGTTTATTAATTAATGTAATAGTATCAAGTCAATTAAGATAAGATTCTCACTACCTGGTCATACTTACATGCCGGTAGACTCTATCCAAGGGACCATAGAGCGATTTATAAGGAAACGCATAATTTGGGCACCTTCCGAAGGAAGTACTATAAAAGCTAATTCAAGGACTTATCCCTGTCCACTCAGCACAGTTAAAATGAGTCATACTGATTTCATCGATTGGAAAGCAATTTCAGCAACAATATTTCATCCGAAGTTAATCTGGTCAATTGATGCTGAACATCTCCTAATTAGTAAATTTAGAAGTGCCTCTTTCGAAACGAAAGATCCAAATAATATAGTGATTGATCATTCATACGATGGTACAAATTTGAAGACTATGAAAATAGAATTTTTCCAAAAATAAGAGAATGAAAAGACTATTTCCTCAGAAATTAAGTATAATTACTGCAAAGAAAGAGGATTTGTAAGTTTTGTGTTCAAAAAATATTATACTTATAAAGTATCAACATTAATACCTTGGAATGAATTTCCTACCGTCTGCCTCCGATGTCTTACTTAAGACAGATATGGAAGACTCCGATGAACCCGAAGACGGAAGATTTTTTTATAAACTCACTATTTTTTTTATTTGTGAACATGAATTTGTTAATCTAGTTTTTCGAAAATGTTTATATTATTTTTTTATTTCAGATAGAATCTATGTACTTTCTATGTTTGACAAGTTTTAAAAAATCATCACATAATTTTTGTTATTTTTGATACAAATAAATACTATAAAACATCTTTGTTCATACTGGCTGCTAATTCTTCACGGAGTTACGACCATAATGGTAGAAATAAAATAATTGTATTTCTAGTAGATTTATTTTCACTAAGTATATTATAATTATCGTAAGTGTTATTCATGTCCGCCAAAGTATCGTATAGCTTCGCCTTACGATAAAAGTATAACTACTGCTATTTTTGCATTCGACGAAACTATTGTGTCTTCTACTGAGAAAGGTGAAGAGGATCATAAAAAATACATACGTTTTCATTAGAAATGTGACCTTGAAACCTTAACCCTAAAATTTGAAGGAATATTGTTTGATTGTTTTTGTGGAAGAATAAAAAACACGTTTCCTTTGAAAAGTGCCTTTTGCGCCTTACGTTGTTATGCAAAAAAGGTATCGATATAGTTGAATCTGTTCAAAAAAACAGTTTTTTCCACATTTAACTTGAGCGTAGATGAAACCTCATATGCCAGTCTTGTAGCTACAAGAGCTCCACAAAGTTCTAAACGCGGCAAAGTCACAGTTTGTGAAGGTGGAACTTTTGACTTTGACGATAACAGACTCACGCTTGCTTCTCCATTTCGCTCAGGGATTTGGGATATATGGGATATATGCCTTTCAGGAACTATCGGGAAAACAATAAATTTCGATAGACTTCGCATTTTCAGAAACTACACGACGTTCTATTCTGAGCTCATTCAGGAACTTTAACTAAGATGTAAAAGCAGACCAAACCACAGCAATATTGTGAGGAACTGGATCAACCCACGGTATTTTTTCTGACCAGAGACTTTGCAGAAGAATCTTGACAGCAATCACACATGGACTAACAAGTCCCAAAGGATCGGAAATATTAGAGCTTTCGGATAATATAGACAGCTTTGTAATTTTTTTTGAATTATGCTATCCACCTTGAACATTAAATTATCATTTTTTCATTTTCACCGAGCTCCACGATTTTAGATAAAGGATAATTATCAGGGATGCATTCCAAAATGCTAGGATCATTAGAATAATGTGAAATACTCTAGGGTTTCTTCTTAACATAAATTGGGTGAATTGGGTAAACTTATTAAAAATAAAAACAATCACCCTTTGTCACAACTTCACTAATTGATCTTTCATACCCAACTAACCTAACTACATAACATCAAATTAACGCTGAGCACTTTTCTATGGTTTCCCATATTTATGAAATAATAATGAAATGAAAAACAAATAATAGTAAGACGGTAAGACGGTAATATAAACAATATAAGAACTTCACGCTTGAAACCGAATACTTATTATTTTTGTTTTTGCTTTGGTTAGTTCACCGATTTTTCAACACAGGTGAAGTTTGATGTCCGAAATAATTCACCTGTCGGGTTTTTGAAAGCCATAGAAAGGTCAATAATGGGACACTGTTTTGCTGCCTACTCAACTGTCTATGAACTTAACAAAAAGTGCTTTGAATCACTCGAAACTCAACCCCACAAGTTTTGTGCGAGATGGTGCCCCACATTTTTCAAAAGTGTCTTAGACCTGCTATGTGTATCTCTATATATGTCATCTTTTGAATAAATTATAGTATTTTCAGTAGTAATACCCCTAGGGTATTGATAATACCGAGATAATTTTGTCATAGATAATGCTGAAAGCGTGTTGCTTGATAATAGCCCAATGCCGCAGGCCGAGGGCTATCATCTTTAAGCAACACGCTTGAAGCATTCTCTATGACAAAATTTTGATAATTTATCAAGACCCGAGGAGTATTCGATGAGATAATTTTTTACTTTGTAGATATCAAAAAATTGATTTTCAATCTGACTTTTAATAATTTCTAATACAAACTTTAATCAGTTTTAATCAAATATTATTCATTTTTATTTAAAACGACAGTTGTGAAAAGTACAATTGGTAAATCAATTGAATCGTTAGATACAATACCAAATCTTCGCGACATTTTTAATACAGTTGCCAGTTTGACGTTTAATTAATTCTCAATAAAAAATAAACACCAAACTGAAAACACCACATGTAGGGTATTATCGCTGTAATCCTGAGGTGATTGGATGAAATTTGACACATGACTTAAAATTAAGTAATTTGATTGGTTACTATATTGAGTAAAAAATTATCCATGACATATTTAGTTACTTTGATGACTATTCTCTGGCCTATATTTTGGAAGACACGAAATAACTTCACACACTTGGGGTCAGAGAAAATGGAAGGATATTGTTGAGACAAAACATCCATTATTATTTCTATTGGTTCTGCGGAATCTTCTCTATAATATACTGTAACGATGTTTTTCAAGATTGGAGATTCATTGGAACTTTTATAAGGTCAAGCAGTAATAGTTCTGCCCTTATAGTGACATATACGCATGCGCATTTGATGTTTCAAATAAGAGAAACATAATAATAATAATAATAATAATAATAATGTTTATTCAAGGAATATAATACAATATAATAAATGATTTGAAAAGAAATAGTTAAGAATACATGAATAAACATAAAATCATTGAAGCGCCAAAGACGCTTGTACGTGATATTTTCACATAATTAAAAATACATTTATAAAATATCATAGAATATAAAATATAAAACTCCAAATATAACTATTTTACTGAAACGATAAACGAACACATACTTACTTATAATTAAAACTATATATATGATTATTGGGAAAGGTAATAATAATAAAGAACTCAGTGAAGTGGTCACATTAGGGCAAATTGACATTATCGGGAAATATTGGCAGTATTAATTAAATTCATAACATCAAATACAAAATTTTAGGTTGACTAGATCATTGAATCTTTTTCTATCAGTATTGTACATCCATTCCTTCACAGATCGTTTAAATGTTCTAGGATTATTTATATTTCTTAAGTTCATAGGTAAAATATTATAAATTTTTGCTGACAGAAATTCCACTGAGCGTTGACCGATTGTTTTCTCACATATAGGTATATTGATTGAGTTTTCTTTGGCTCTCGTGTTGTGACAATGTTCGACTGGCTGAACTTTTATTTTATTTTTATGAATATTTGTGAATATCTTTTCGCAGAAAATTTGTCTAACATCAAATATTTTATTTTGTGAGAAAAGTTTGTCGCTAGAAAACCCTATACTTTTTTTATATATGATTCTCAGTATCCACTTCTGTAAGACATTAAGACCCTCCAAATTACTTTCTGTTACACCTCCCCAACTTAGGATACCATACTGCAGCTGACATTGCACCAACGAGAAATACAAAATTTTAAGGTTTTTCAATGTTAAAAAATCAACTAGGTATCTGAATTTAGTCAGCAGACCTCTTAATTTATTCTTGACGTTGTTAACTTGTAAGTCCCACCTTAAATGTCTATCTATTACGATTCCCAAGTATTTGATTCGATCTTTTTCAAAAATTTGTGTTTGGTCATCAATTGTTAATGGTCCCAGATCAGGAAGGTGATTGGAGTAGGATGTGAACGGTAAGTAATTTGTTTTTTGGCTGTTTAGAGTCAATTTGTTATATTTAAACCAGTTACATATTTGTCTTAGATCTTGTTCTGCTAATACTTTGAGGTCTTTCCAGCTTTCACCCTCATATATTATGGCCATATCATCTGCAAAACTGACTATTTTTCCTGATGCTTGGGAATGCAATAAACTATTTGTATAAATCGTGAATAATAGAGGTCCCAGTACTGTTCCCTGTGGAACACCACAGGTTACTGTCCTGGAACGACTTGAAACTCCATCTATACTTACTATTTGTTTTCGTTGTGATAAATAGTCTTTTAATAAAAAGTAAGCTGGACCTCTTATACCGTAACATTGCAGTTTCTCTAATAAGCGTTTATGATTCACAGTATCGAAGGCCTTTGATAAATCCACAAATATGCACATAATTGGAACTTTTTTATCTAACGCCTTATATAATTGCGATGTTAGCTGCAATATGGCATCCTCAGTAGAACGTCCTTCTCTAAAACCGAACTGGTTATCAGAGAGTATATGAAACTTTTCAAGAAATCCATACACTCTATCTTTAATAAGTTTTTCCAATATTTTCGAAAACACTGACAATAATGAAATAGGGCGGTAATTTTCGACTTTTTGTTTGTTACCGTGTTTGTATAATGGTTTAATGATACCAGTCTTTAAGCAATTTGGAAATTTACCCTTCTGAAAACATTTATTAAAAATATTAGTTAGAGGTTTTGCAATTTCAAAATTTATTTCTTTTAGAGTTTCTGATCTGATATTATCCCATCCTGGGGATTTTTTTTGTTTCAAGTTATTAATGATATTTATAGTTTCGGTTTCAGATACTGGATTTAGAAACACAGTATTATTTATATTGGTTATATTTTCTGAAAAATTGTTTACATCATTTATTTTATTTGCATAATTTTCACCTAAGTCGCTATAATAATTATTAAATATATCTACAATTTCACTCTTTGATGTTATGAGTTCATTGTTCACCTCTAATGTCTCTATTGTTACGTTAGGTTTTCGATTTGGACAAATACTATTAACTGCGTTCCATAATCCACTAGAAGAATTTGGACTATTTTCTATTATTCTATTCGCATATTCTTTTTTAGCTTTATTAATTTTCTGTCTAAGTGTGTTCTTTAAGCACCTATAATTTTTTCTTAGTATCACATTTTCAGGGTGTACTTTCAGTTCTCTATACATTTTATTTTTTTCATTTATTATATTCAGTATTTCTGGAGTAATCCATGACTTTTTAGTTTTTTTCGCATTTACTTTGATAGTATTTGTGTGTACCTGGATATATTTAGTTAGTTTTTCTATAAATTTTTCCATAATCAAATCGACATTTTCTGAGTCATAAATATTGATCCACTGTTCATTTTTCAGGGAATCTCTTAAATTTTCATAGTTAATATATTTTTTATATTTATTTTGCTGAATCTTGTCAGAAGAAATTGACTCATAATAATTGTAAATAACTGCGATTGGAAAATGATCAGTTATATCATAATTGAAAATGTATGAATTGAAATGATTTCGAATGCTATCATTTTTAACAAATATGTGATCTATACATGTTTTACTACTAGGTCTTGTTATTTGATTTATATAAGGAATGAAATTAAAAGAATTAAATACATTTTTATAATTATCAGTATCATTATTGTTTTCCAGTAGATCGATATTTATATCTCCATTATTAAGGTTAGTGCTTGTCATTATTTGTGCGCGATTACTGCAGTACACACAGTGTACTTTATTTCATGTTTCATATTTATATGTCACAATTTGTAGGTGATCTGTGTCATCTGTGACACAACCTAGCTTTTTTCACAGTTTCAAGTTATCCGTTTTCCCCCCGTAAAGTGAGAAATAAGATGAACGTTTCCAGTTCAGAAACTCGTGTTGAAAAATTTAGAAGATTAAGATTTACTTACAACGATGACATTGCATTTTTAAAAGAATTCCTAGCATATAACCCCATGCGAAATGAAAATGGATGGGAAATTATTCAGAAGAATCTTGAACTTACAGTTTCAGAAAAGTTTTCTGATAGAACTTTAAAACATCATTCACACCTGCTTCTGGATTAAATGAATATAAAATGATAATAATTAATATTTTCCAATGAAGATAAAAACGTATGTACCTGAAAGAAGTAAGGTTACATTTTTATAAACAATGTACCTACCTAAATATAATGTCATTATAAAGTTTAATGCTTCAATAACTCCAA
The DNA here is from genome assembly GCA_910591675.1 of Galerucella calmariensis. Classification (NCBI taxonomy): domain Eukaryota; kingdom Metazoa; phylum Arthropoda; class Insecta; order Coleoptera; family Chrysomelidae; genus Galerucella; species Galerucella calmariensis. The sequence goes on along the minus strand of CAJUYG010001745.1, from coordinate 6,046 downwards.
ATTTTAAGTCTGTTTCAAAGTCGAGCACTATTTATTTAAGGTCATCATAATTACTGCAAGGCAGTAAATTCGTGTTTTCAATAACTCTCTAATATATCGTTGACATTTTCCATACTGCAAAATAAAATACCGAAACATTGGTCGCGATCATCACAACGTAGCGCTACCGAAGCGATCATCAATTTCCTAATGAACGCGTGTTTTGTTTACTGATTAGATTGATGTTGCATTAACTGTCATTAATGTCATAATGTTGAAAACCTAATATGAATTAAATAAGAATGAATTAAAAATATTTATATTTTTTTAATGAACAGAACCGAACAGAACAATATAAAAAGTAATAAATATAAAAACAATTTCACCAAAACGCAAATATATTTTAAGCTGATCGAGAATATAAATTGAGTTGTTGTATTCATTCACATTTGTTGACATGTGAGTCGATGGTCTTATTAGCACGTTCAGCAGAATTACGAACTGATGGATCACTCTAAAAATCGCTACCTGATCAACTTTGTTGGGATGAGCGCGACCATTATATTTTGCTCTCAAGGTTGTAATGTGTATAGCGATCCGTCATTGAGGTTTTTTTGCACGACGTGTCATTATTGTGAGTTGCTAGGTTGTATACGTTATGTGTGAACAGATAAAAATGTGTCTTATTGACGAATGCTTAATTAACCTATAACCGTGAAAAGTTCCTAACATGGGTGACAATAATCTACGAATTCCGGGGCACGTCTATTCATTTGCCAATCACATTATCAATTTTTTTTATTATTGTTCAATTTTGAGATTCCGAAAGTATCACATCGCAGTTCAAAAATGGCTTTGGTTATGGTTTTGTTAACTGTATTTTATCGAGAAAATTATCAATCGACTTGAAACAGCTTTTATATTAAATAAATAACAATATATCAGAATTATAACTTCAGTGACCCAAGGCAGAAATCTTGTTTCTCCTGAGTTTGTAAGAACAATGATATTAATATCCTATGGAAATTATTAACGTCGTGATCAGATATTTCTACTGTAGGCTGATTTACCAGAAAATGATACATTTTTAAAAATTGAAATCAATTATTCTCATAAAATATTCAACTTAATTGCAGCTTCGGAGAATTCCACTTATGTGTCGTAATAAATGGTTTGTCGATTATTGCAGCTTTTACGAAAAAAATGCTATTCATTTATTAATAGTTCTGTTTGGTTTTAGCAATGTGTTCTCTCAACTGTCACAAAGAAAGAGGATATTGTACTAGACCAGGAGAATGCAGGTTTGTTGCAAGCATTTATTAATTGTATGAATCGTCCAAAAAATTGAATATGTGTGATATAGCACTTGGATACAAATAAGTGATCGAAAAAAATTCGCAAGAGCAATAATTATACAATAAGAAAATCGTCATCAGAATATTCGACTAACTGCATCAACTTCGGAATTATTCTCAATTGGTGAGGTATTCATGTATGTTTGTATGTATTTTGGGGCGCCATCTACTGAGACTTAAGAGATCTTTTGCGCCACCTCATTTTTACTGAGTTCTTGAGGAAAGCCTCAGAGAGCAGTAGCTCCTCAGTCCTATTTGCTGGAGGAATTTTAGTACAACTGCAGGCTTCAACTAATGTAAATGTCCCTCTTTCATCCAGGAATCTCTGTTTGTCTAAGCCCTGATTGTCTTTACAATGGTCAAATCTTCTCTTTTTCTCTGCTTCACCCATTTCTTCCAATAATACAGTGGAGCTGATTTCGAAAAAGGGTTGCGGCCCCCAAAATCCCTCCCTCGCTGGTTGATCTGCCATTCCATTTCTTCCTATTCCAGTGTGTCACTGAATTCACAGTAAGGTATTCCCGCACCATTTTGAAACTGATTACATAGGTACTTGGTGCTTTAATAGTTGCTTGACTATCCGACATGATAATCATTTGCCTTTTATATTTTTAATTGAACTGGGCACACTTTCTTATAGCGTGAATTTCGGCTGGAAAGATACTTCCCAAGTTTTCAGAGTGTTTGGTTCCTGGCCTGTACATTCGTTTCCTCTATGACTTTCCAGCTGTCTGTGTACCATTGGATGGCATTCTTTATAAGTCTGGTAATGGTACTTAGATTCCATTCCTTCTTGTTGTGCAACGACTGCTCAGGTAAAGGGCTGCTCAGGTAAAGAGCTACTCGGGCGTGGATTTTTGGCTAATAAAGACTCAGGGAGTAGGGCTTACCGGTTCTCAGGTAATCCTACTTATATTTACGTTACGTTAAGCAAGCGAAGATATGTGGGCGCCACCTTGAATCCTATTAGTTATAAGTTACCTCACATCAACTAATTCCAGTCAATAAAACAAGAAATTTGGAAGGTGATCAATGTGAACAACGTTATTAAATTTACAATGATATTTATCACAAAAAAAACTTGTGAAAAAAAGTTAAACAGAAAAAATAAGTGTATAAGTGTCTAAAAAAAGTAGGAAACAGCTGTTACATTTAAAAGGGGATAAGTTCTTGTTGGAAACCAACTATCATATATAAATTTCTTTTAAGGACGGTACTTTCCTGTTTGTTGTTGTTGTCTGTTGTTTAGGTCCGGCCGGCCATGTCGTGCCCAAAGATCAGGAACAGCTTGTGATCATCGGAATACGGTTTTTTTATCCTTGGAATAAAGTATTTATCCTCAAATAAAGTTATCCTCAAATAAAGTGTATTCACATGAATGCACTCAGGAAAAATTCTGCGCTGGGCATAGGAAAGGACTGGCTATTCGCCGCCCTTACGATAGTGTAGTGATAGTGGACAAACGTTACAGTTGCTCAATTCCGTAACGAATTTCTTTGGAAAGTTTTTATTTTTTATCATTCCATGGCGGCTTTTCAATAATTTCCTCTATACCTTGTTTTTATTCCAACACTTCACACCTCCACACTTGCATGACTGCCGCTGGGAATGTTTTTCTTGGTTCTGTCATGCATATAGGCTAGTATTCGAACTATGGATGGGTTTTATCTCGTCGTCAATAGGTTTGTTCTACTACTCCAGTCAACCTCCTTCCCATCAACACCAGATGTTTGTGTGGGTCGGATCTTTTTGTACGATATCACAAAGTGTGTTTCCCAATTTTGCCATAGCTGGTATAACACTATCCTTGGCAGTATATTCCGCAGTCGGTTGAGCCACATAAGTGTGGTTGTACATGGAGACAATGTCTTCTGGTGCTCGTCTCTGCTACTCTGGTGTTGAGCAGTTCCGACATGCATTTGGATATTATTTACACCTCTACTATTTAATACTCTCTCGACAGCCTCATGTGGAGTATGATCTTAAGCTAGTTTTATATTCAAAAATGCATATACTCACCAAAGTTTTTAGTTCCAACCAAATTTGCCTTGTCCTTGCTGGAGTAATGCTGGGAATATAACATCGGCTCCCAGGGCCTTGGAATGTTATAGTGTATTTATAACCCATTCCAAAATTCACTAGAAATGTGACATTGTAGTGCTTCCTCTCGATAGTCTATTGTGATCTTTGAGAGAATTAACCTATTCGGAAGAGTCTCGAGAAAATGAGTTTTTAGTAATATTCGTATTGTTTCCTCTGGATTTTCGATGTATTTGTCATCTGGGCCATGTGAAATTCTTGTTTATTGGCAAATTTAACGCACATGTTAGCGATGGTAATTTATGCAAGTATCATAATACAAGCGGTAGATATAGTGAGAATATGATTCACGAATTGAAAAGAGTGACGACATGCTGGAGATGCACCAATTTGGACGAGAACAAAAAAAAATAGGTATCAAACAATACAATTGTCATTAAGTAGACGTCAGTAAGGAGTGAGATAATGATGAGAATTAATCGATAAAAAATGAAGGTATATCATATATTAGATTATTTATTATCAAATTGGCCTAAAACAAACGATACTAGAACAGGAAATTTGACATATACACTGATCATTAACAACAATTACGCGGAAGAACATTCGTTTTTGTCGAAGTTACCTATAACAAATAACACTGGGAAGAAAACGTAGTGTGGAGTAGTGATAATTAGTGAAGCAAACAGCACTCGAGACTAACACTAGTAATCAGTTTCATCGGATAACTTCGATATGTATTCGCAGGTATTATCTTTTTATATTTTTATACAAAAAAATCCGAATTTTGCAGATGTCGAGTGGGATGGACAGGAAAAAATTGTGACAAATGTTTTCCCTACCCTGGCTGTGTCCATGGAACTTGTCGAAGACCATGGGAGTGCAACTGTCAAAGGGGATGGGGAGGAACGTTATGTGATGAAGGTAAGAAAACTTTTTTATCCACTGCATCACATCATTTTATTCCCCACTCACTGACTTCTTGTTATAATTAATTCACATTGCAATTAGTTTTTTTCATTATAAATTGAGATAATCGACCAGTGTCGGTGAAGGGATAAAAACCATTCATGACCAGAGAACTAATTTTTTATCTGGCGTTTTAATTATTAGAAAGTCAATGACCACATAATATTCGGAACTGAAACAATAACCTTGGGAAGTTAACCATCGAAAACAAGCCAAAATAGCTCATAAATAAAGATCATCCTGGGAAAATTCCAGAATTTTTTTCCTAGCAGAATTGGACGGTAAGGTGGCTTAACTTTCAACCATTTTATTCAATAAATTTAATGCATTATATTATTATTATGATATTATTGACCAATTATTCAGTACCAGAAAATTTTGTACGACTGCAAATTCTCTTGATAATTTGGTGGGGCGTAAATTGTTAATAATCTTCACGTTTATTCCAGAAAATAATATTTCAAGGAGCTTTAACCTTCCGTAGGGTGCCACTGATTGAATTGATATTTTTCTAGTATTTTATCAAACTACTCCAAGACGCATCGAAGTTGCCCCTTGTCTGTTCGTCTAGCTTTGCGTATTGAGGACGCCCACACGCACGTTATGACAAATGTTTGAAAAGTCTTCACGTGTGTCTAATTATATCACTCTGATATAGTGCGCCCAACCGAGTGACTCTCAAAGTTAACAAATATTGTTGAAAATTTTGTGCTAAGGTGAACAGTTTTGTCATTTAACATTCGTTAAAACTCGATTTTTGTGACTTCAGGCAAAATAAATAATTTATTCGGTTATATGATCAGTTTGATATATTGCACCCGCTTATGTTTTTTAATATTTATGTTATGGCCAATCCTAAGGAAAACATTTAACCTAATTAGTATGGATATAGAAGAGATCAACAAAATTGTATTCGATGAGGACGATGACTTTGCAGGACAAAAAGACAATTTTGGGGACGAAAGTGATAGAGATGAAGAAGACGCAATAGAAACTCGCATTGAGGATTCAGAAACGGAACAGTCAGATATCATCGATGAGGAGGATCATGTGGTGAATGATGGCTACTTCAACACTTTAAGATCGGCGACATTTTGGAAATAACCGATACAAATGGATATTATATTGAAACTATAAAGGCATCCTATGCCCGTAAACGGGACGCTCGACTTGTAGACCTTATAAAACTTAAAGCGTTTATAGGACTGCTCTATTCAGCCGGAGTTCGGAGAAGTAACAGACACAGCTTAGAGGATCTTTGGGGGGTATAAACCGTTTAAAGTTTATAATGCATTCTTTAAGATATGACGATAAGACTACCCGTGAGGAACAAAAGAAGGCTGATAGACTGGCGGCACGTGAAATATTTTCTCCTTTTGTAACAAACTGTCAAAAATCTTACGCATTGGGAGAAAATGTTACTTTAGACGAGAAATTGGAGGGATTTAGAGGGAGATGCATATTCAAACAGCACGAGTGTATACCGAATAATCTGAACAAAATATGGTATAACGATATATATTCTGGTAGATGCACAGGTCTTTCACCTCTATAATTTGAAAATACATGCAGGAGCACAACCAAATGGTATATACAAAATTAGTAATAACTACTACTACTACTAAATGTACAGGCGAGCCTTGTCCTGGACAACTCAAGCCAAGGTTCCGACACTGAGGCCACTGGCGGGCCCATTGTGCCAA
>CAJUYG010001744.1:66260-77453 GCA_910591675.1 Galerucella calmariensis | reverse complement strand
ATCCTTTTTTATCGCGATAAAAACTCCTCTTCCTCAATATCTAGTAAACGGACGTCACTTTTACACAATGACAATGAGTCGCAAGTTTGGTTACTTATAATTTAAGTTGTTCATCCATATATTATGTCGTTAATTTATCTTGCCAAAAAACACTCGAGCTTTTCTTTTATCAGATAAATTCCTCTTTAACTCAAAGTTTCATCAATCACTAAATTTGCTCGAAAAACTGACATTAGATAAAATTTTCTCGTAAAATTAGTGATTGGCAAAACGGTTTCGTTGCAAAGAGAAATTTATCCGATAAAAAAAATCTCTTGTGTTTTTACTGTTGATAAAAAGACGATGACGTTGCAAAACAAAATATTGTGATGTTGCCAAACTGTAGTTTTTTTCTTAACTTAACGAAAACTAGAAAAGTCAATCCGATGTTAGATTGACAATTCTTAATAATAATGAATGCAAATAGCGAATACTATTAGTTACGTCTCTTATAGCAGTAAGCGGGAGAAGCGGGCCCTCATTTCGGCATCCTCGTTCAGAATAGCGCAACAAAGATCTCTTGACATTTACTGTTCAGCTGCTTCGGCATTTTATTAACTACACACTGTAGATTTGCCTAAATAATTAGTTATGAAAATAACTGTTTTTTGAATCTCAAAGAAACAATGAATTCAAAAGCACCAAAAAAACTTGGAAATGGTAGGCGATGATCGAATGTCAATAAACGTCAAAACAAACTGGTGAATTTTACCAGTTGGTCAGACAACTTCTTGAAGTTTTGTCAACCCGTTAGCTGTAAATTGCCCTGTTGAGGATAAATTGTATTTACGTTTGGTACATTAACATTCATTCTGATAAGCAGGAAAGTAACTAAAAATGTCATCATCATCTTTTTATCGTAAAAATCTTATACCTTTGTTTATTTCAAGTTATCTGAGGATAGTCCATGCATATATTCATGTTGATTTTTCTACCAACCTCTCTTCTCTAATGCATGTTTACCAGTTTTTCCAATGTCATCAGAATGTATTTTTTTGGTGACATTCATTGAGACCTTGAAGATCTATTGTTCCCCTTACTTCTACTTACTTTCTGAAGAGAATATCAGATACTAGTAGCTCCTTTAATCCTATTTCCCGGAGGAATTTGGATCTTAGATTATATGTGGCTCTGTAACTGGTAGTCCACCTTCGTCTACCTCCAGAAATTCTACCAAAGCTTCCTTCCCGTTTTGTGTACATCTCCAATGGGTTGTCTCCAATAAGTTAACTATTGTCTTCTCCTTCTCCTCCTTCATTTAATTTACCATTTAGATACATCATATTTGGTATCTAGCGGAAATATTATAGGTTGTTGGGAGTTACTGCTTGCTCTGGTAATTTTTAGCTGCGCCTTAAGTTCGTTTTCCACGTTGGGTCAAATCGCAGCGACTTGTTGCTGGGACAAATCTCTGCGAGAAAAAGTACAATCAGCATGTTGCTGCGACTTATCCAGGCATGGGGGAAACGTAACGTGTTGCCAGCTTGACTGAAAAGTAGAAAAGTAGAAAAACTACCAAGTCGCAACTACTTCTCGCTCGAAAATAGAGCAAGGTCTAATTTATGCGACCGACAAGCCCAACGAAATGAAACGCTAAGTTGCATGCAACTTTTTCGAGTTGCAGCGTCAACTAGCACCGTGGAAAATGGACTTTACAGATTACTCCTTTTGACAGTATAACATGAAGTTTGTACAAGTTATAAATGAGTATCATAGATCAAGTAATATTTAGCAATTGACTATTAATGGTTATATTATTATTCATACATTAATCTAACGATACGTACTTCTGGTTGATTGCAACTCGTGATCCACGGCTGCTATATTTCCTGGTCGTAAATTATAGGTATTAACTTTTCAATTATTTCAATGGAAACGTCATTCAAAATTTAGCGTATGAATGAAAAACGTGCTTGTTATTATTTCTTAATTATTTTTTATTTACGAACGATCGAAGTAGTGTTTACTGGTCTATCAAGACGTACTAGACACTAGACCACGTAATTATTAAGATAAAAATCTAATTTGCATTGTCAGGAAAATAAATCGGTATCGGTTTTGCATGTTTAACACGTTAATCGCCAAGACACCTCACGTTTGGATTTCAGGGCTTGTGGTCAACCATGCTCTGAAACACGTATGTAGGGAGTCACGATGTGCGTTCACTTGAAAGCCTGTGGCCCGGTTGTTGGGCTTCAAACTGCTCTGCATTATATGTAGTATAATATTTAAGAAGGGCCTGCTGGTTTTTTTTTAATGAAACACCCTGTATATTTGCATATATTTGAAATCCTCTTAATGAACCGATTCCAACAAACTGAATGATGTATGGCCAATTATGAATTATACAGTGTGAATTTTTAAAATTAATAATTTATTACACTTGAAATATTGGTACTTTTTTAAATTAGCTAAATATGGATTTATCAAAAATCTAAACTAACTAATTATTAGACGTATTTGTATATTAAACAAAACCTGCTACGCCCATGAATTTTATCATAAATACCTAAAAATTGCCTAAAAACGCCAATAATTAGACAAATTCGGTAAATAATGTGGATTGTTTTAAATCGGTAAATAATGTGGATTGTTTTCTATTCTGTCAGTTGTTGATGTGTTGACAGTTTATTCTGAAAAAGTAAAATCTTTGTCAAACACTCTTTCGTTGTCGAGATAACAATGAAATATTTAACTGAGACTCACCGAATTGAGATTTTAATAATGATCGGGTACGGGGATAACTGCAGAAGTCAAGTTGAAGTGGCAAACTTATTTAATCACAGGTATCCCGAATTGCCTAATATTTCACAAAGTACTGTGTCTGAAATTCATGCACAATTCAGAGAACTTGGACATGACAAACCGTTGAAAAGAAAACCACACTTCGTTGAAGATGATGTGAAAGTGGATATTTTGTTAAGTGTCGAAGAGAATCCAACTTCAAGTACACGTCAAATTGCCAGTGAAAATAATGTTAGTCATACAACTGTTCTAAGATGTCTTCATAAAGAAAAACTTCATCCCTACAAATTAACTTTTGTGCAGGAGTTAACAGAAGACGATCCAGATCGTAGAATGGATTTCTGCGAAAGATTGATGAATAAGCTGAACAGAAATGAGATAGCTCTTGGTCAGCAGAGAATCCTTATTGGATGCGTGAGACACATACCCTTCTAATGGATATCAAAAATATGCAAATATACAGGGTGTTTCATTAAAAAAAAACACCGACTATGGCATACTTGTGTGAATCACCCTGTACATTTACATTTATGTTTACATAACGCACAACTCAATTCAAAAGTTGACGTGTCTCGGCATTTTTTATAATTTTCTAACATAAGAATTTTATTCCATAAGTGGTTTCCACACTGTATGTAATATTTATTTACTGAATCAATAATTTTGCTTGGACCTGTAAAAACTTTTTTTCAATCTCCATTTGGGCGATTAACGTGTTAAAGTATTGTTGAAATGTTATTGTTGTGTAATTCATTGATATTTCTATATTTTTATAAGGAATTATTAGATTTTTTGAGTTTAATTTAACATTTTTTTGATTTAAAATCAAATGCCTTTGATTTAAGAAATTCATATAATTCGGCACGCGATTTTAACTCGCTATTCTCCGGATTTTTGTTAATTAATTAACCTTTCAACATCGCCCGTCAAAGTCCTTGACTTAGTGATATAAAATAATCGGAACTTCTTGTCATCGCTTTAAATAATCCTTAGCGGTTTTAGATATGTTTATGTTTGTAAATAAAAAGTGGATAAGAATAAACGTAATAAAATCAAGAATAAACATGAAAACATTGTTTTAAAATAAACAAAATGTTATAATTAGAACATACTACTAGCAAAAACCCGACCCATATAGTTCCTGTGGCTCAGGCATTATTATTAGGTTAGAAATAACTTATAACGATAATAATAATAATTATATTTTCTGTTGAATGACTATATGTTTATTATTTTTCAGTAGGAAGGAGGAAAAATCGAATGAAAAAAATTATGCCGTAGTCTGTTATTTATTAGAAAGCAGGCTGTTTTATTGTTCCTTTTACTCAAATGAGAATTTTAACGAGACGTTTTTCAAATTACGGAATCCACTATATTTGTAGCAGATTGCGAACAATTTCCAACAATGGATTCAGGTGCGACTGAAAAAGAAATCTTTTAAACACCATCCGGATTACAGGAATTAAAAACGTTTCAAGATGAAAAACGGCCGATAGACATGGAATACGAAATATTTAAATTGTCAATAGTTGTTTTCACAATTTCCTACTTAAATTATCCAATAAATGTGCTTCATATCATTGTCCCAAGAGTTCGCATATCCAAATGGGTTAATTTCATTTCCTTCCATTCCAGTGTGCTCTAAAACCCACAGTGAGGATGATCCGAAATGATGATAGATAATCCTTCACCTCTTTTCATTGCTCCTTTAGTCCATTTATGCAGCCTAGTCTGTCAAAAGGCTAGTTCTACTACTCACTATGGCTCTGTACATCTAGCACCAATTGTTCCCTGCCAAGCTCTTGCTCACCATTTTAGCTCAGTCTTTGCTAATATAGTAGAGAGCAGTTCCAGCATTCATTTGAATGTTATGCTGTCTATACCTTTTCTGTTTAATGCTCTTTTGACAGCCCCAAGGGGAGTATTGTTGAAAGCTATGTCTAAAATCTCACATACTGCAGTTTCTTGGTTATCCAAAGTATCTCGAATATCCTACATCAGTTGTACCAGCGCAGTCTACGTAGATCTGCCTGCCCAGTAAGTAAGCTGATGTGAATGAAGATGTCTTCTCTCTAGGATTCACTTTCTAATGTAATTGTCAATAGTTTTCCTCATAGTTTCAAGCACAAACGATATTAGGCTAATTATTGGTCGTGATTTGTTTTTTTTCCAGGATTTGGAATGGTGACTATTGCTCTTCTCCATTATGTAACCCAGTTCACCAGTCCTAAGTTGCTTGGCAATGTACAACTTTCTCTTGCCATTTGTTTTACTTCCTGGGTAGCTTTTCTTGAAAATCATACGACGTACGATGGGGTCTATCCAATGAGATTTATCGACTCCCACGGTCGAAATCGACTAATTTTTGAAATTATTGCGTTGTTGCCAGCATTATTTGATACAAAAGATCTACTTTTTAGTTATTTTTAGCCTCTTTTTTTGCATGGTTGGCATAATTTTCTGTCATTCATTATTTTTAGAACTTTAGTTCTTTACGTCAGGTTATCTTTGAGCGACCGGGGGTCGCGACGCATAAGATCTGACCGTTACGTTACGTTACGTTATGTTACGTTGCTTCGTTATGTGCCTTGCTTGTGTGCGTGTGCTCTCACCTGAGTCTCTCTCGTTTACGAAGCAGCGATTCATATGCCTCGGCCGGGAATCGAACCGGGCCGCCCGCGTAGATGGCGAGCATTCTACCACTGAGCCACCGATGCTATATTAAAATTCCATACAAAGCTGGTATTCGCAGTGCTGGTGACCTACTTGAATTTGTTGGAATACATTTTTACTATTATTTCCATAAATTTTTTTGCGCTATTGATCTTTTTTGTTTATTTACAGCATCGGTTGTCAGGACGGTAGGTTGTGTTTACTGGTTTCTGAGTTTAACACGTCGGTAAGTGATTTACTTACCGTTCAGACGTCGAAAAGTAATAAATAGCATAAAAACAATTTCACCAAAATGCAAAATATATTTTAAACTGATCGAGAAGTAAAAATGTCACTTTTGACATTTCGTTCATTTCGAAGAAATTTAAATTATTTTATTCGGATGCAATTTGGATCCAATAGTTTTTCGAATATTTTGTAGAAGGGATATATAAAATGGCTATTGTTTTTGTGTATTTCCAAATTGACTGGGGTCGAAGACTTTATTTAGATAACCAATATGTCCTTTTGGTAATTTTGACAAATTCTGATAATTTGAATAGTAAGTTCGGGTAATTTTCATTTTTGCATCGGCAATACTGGACTATAACCAGTTCATATTTTGTTGCTTTCCATAGAAACTTGACCCTTCTTCTTCATGACATTAATACAGTCATGTAATTTGAAAATATAGACATTTAGGGCAAACGGTAGTTTTAGTTTTGGTCTAATATAAATTATTTTATTAATATTTAGAGTTACATTTTCAGCAAGTTTGAATTTGTTTACATATCTCTTAACAGTTGACAATTATGGTATCGATATTTGGTTATCGATTCAAAATATCGAATTGTTACTACAAAAATACAACTAGAGCGACATAAACACACCCACTAGGGCTCACGTTTGCTTCTGCCAACTGTAGACGTCCTAGTTTCTAGTCAGAGCTGCACTTAGTTCGTACCAGAGCTCACAAGGGAAGTGTGGATCTGTTTAGAACTCTATCAATAGTGCATTTATACTTATTATAAATAGAGAACTTTTGATTCAAAGTAGTCAAGCAGACATTTTATATGGAGTAATATCTCTGGGAAACTCTATATATACTGTTTGAAAAGATAATAAATCATAAGGGTAGCTTCAAGCACTTTTTCTTTTTCATAATCTCGAATAGAAATTTATATTTCAGTGGTAATTTAGATTGACGTAATGGCTTCCAGAAAAATAAGTACACATAAAAGAGATTTAAAAATTTTTTTCTGCTAACAGACATCGGGGTCAAATGTAAATAACGGTCATTATCCAGTCGAAAATAAAGGGATAAAAAGACATATTGACTCAGGGGAAATTGAAATTTTTAACAACGTTAGCAACGAATTAATTAAATTAGAAGAGAAACGTTTTAATAGATTGGAAAAACAACTTTATTGTCTTTCTTGTTTGAAATTTCAATAAAAAAAACCTCAATTAGTTTGGATATACACGATGCAAACGGGCAAAATACGAGGATGTATTGATAACTAGTTAGCCTAGAACAGTTCCATGCATAGACAAAATATTGCGTTACCATAGCAACAATAACTCATTAGAAGTGTCAGTGTTAAGCTGGACGTCAAAAAAGTAAACCAGAGTTACGCAATAAATAAAAAAAAATGTAGAACGTGTCGCGGGACACACGGTAGGAACTTTAGTTCCTTTTAAGCAAAAATTATGTAATACATCTGACGTTATAGATAAACAATTTGCATATTCCTCGGTGGTCGAGTAGAAAGCAAACCAAGCTCTCACGCGGTAGACCCGGGTTCGATTCCCCGTGAAGAAGTTTTTTTTTATTGTTAATTTTATTTTTAAATAATTATTCTGCTTGATATTAATAACGACAACAGGTAGACGTTTGGAATATTCAGCAGAATATTCATTATTACAGATAATGGTACGGTACCCTTCATGAGGGAGTCCGACTGGCAACATCTACTTATAACAGCATCGTATATTTAAAAACAAGAACTGTACGTTTACCACAAAAAAATTAGTGGAAACATAAAATTGAATTGTTGAATTTTCAATTTAGCGATTTCTTCTTAAGTGGGTCGTAGAAAAATATGCTATTCACTCGTGTGAATTGTCCATATCGCACTTGAACGATTGGCACTCCGTCTACGGCGTCGTGCTCAAACTTCGTCCTCGTGCGATATGGCCGTCATATCCACACTTGTTGCACAAACTACTATGTCTATCAAAATATGACCTTTTACATTTAAAAAAAACCTGCCAAATTTCAAATCAATTTATCCATCCATTTCAAAGTTATCGAATTAAAACATTCAAATTTTCAAAATTTCAACACCCTGTATTCCGAAAAGTAAATGTGCTAGACCCCTTAATCCTCATATCATTTTGTCTAATTTTACAAGAGGAATCTACATGCAAACGTTGTAATTACCCTTAACGTTCGAGATGCTTATACCATTTTTTGCGCGATCGTATTGAAATCAATTCCGAATAAAATTTAAATTTCTCCGAAATGAACGAAATGTCAAAAGTGACATTTATACTTCTCGATTAGTTTAAAATATATTTTGCATTTTGGTGAAATTGTTTTTAGGCTATTTATCACTTTTCGACGTCTGAACGGTAAGTAAATCACTTACCGACGTGTTAAACTTGGAAACCAGTAAACACAACCTACCGTCCTGACAACCGATGCTGTAAATAAACAAAAAAGATCAAACGCTCAAAAAAAATTATGGAAATAATAGTAAACATTTATCCGAACAAATTCAAGTAGATCACCAGCACTGCGAATACCAGCTTTGCATAGAATTTTAATATAGCATCGGTGGTTCAGTGGTAGAATGCTCGCCTTCTACGCGGGCGGCCCGGGTTCGATTCCCGGCCGAAGCATATGAATCGCTGCTTCGTAAACGAGAGAGAGAGCATACGCACACAAGCAAGGCACATAACGAAGCAACGTAACATAACGTAACGTAACGGTCAGATCTTTTGCGTCACGACTCCCGGTCGCTCAAACATAACCTGACGTGAAGAAATTTGTCCACCGAAATTGTAAAATCTAAAAATTGGAGTATCGAGCCATCATCAAGTACCTGTATTTAAAAGGGTTGAGAGGTAAGCAGATTTATGAAGGTATGCTTAATACCCTTGTTGATCAATGTCCTTCGTCCTCTCCAAGACCTAAGAAGTTTCGTGTCCAAAAATCTGCTGGAAAAGTTTTTGCTTCAGTTCTTTGGGATTGCCATGGAGTAATCATGATTGATTTTTTGGATAAGGGTAGAACAATAGCCGGAGATTACTATTCGACATTACTGACCACTTTACGGAAAAAATTGAAGAGAAAAGACCCGGAAAGCTATCCAAAGGTGTTTTGTTTTTGCAGGACAACGCCCCTGCATACAAATCTCATGTTGCCAAGCAAAAAATTCGTGATTTAGGGATTGAATTACTAGAACACCCCCCTTATTTACCAGATTTGGCTCCGTCCGACTATCATCTCTTTCAACAACTGAAAAAAATTGAAGAACGTGTCGCGGGACACAAGGACACACGGACAACACATAACGTAACAACGTAACGTAACTGTCAGATCTTTTGCGACCCCCCCAGAGCTCCAACCTAACGTAAAGAACTAAAGTTGTTCGGTTCTATAGTAGGCTAAGAATTTTTCAATAAACAAATGTAAATGCAGCTTCGTTTCGTTTGTAGGATCTGACAATTTTCATTCATATGTAATACCTTTTATCCAATACTATTTTTTTCCTCCCTATCTTTCAAACAACGCAAACAACAATTACCAAAATGAGATCGATTGCCCTTGCCGACTTACAACCCTTGGGTGGTAATAATTCTTGTCATATGCAACGTGTATCTATTAATAGAACAATTATGAGCATTATTTATGAAATTTGGATAAATATTTTCTCGTTTTTCCTCAATTTTGTTTGAAATGTTCTGACTCCATAATTTCTCCATTTCTAACCAAGTTTTCTGTTACTCTTGAAGTACTACAGAAGACTTCTGGCTTCATTATTTTGTAATGGATTAATTAATTAATATCATGGGCGTACGATACATTTTTAAAAGGGTTTTTAAAAATCATTTATACACAAAGAAGAAGCACACTAACTATGTACCGCTTCTGCTGTGTATTTTAAAAACTATTGTCAATCCAAACTTGTTTTCGGCTTAATAGGAAAAGCGCTAAATCCTTTCAGCTTTCATCAGCTTTGCCTAGGTGCATTATCACGTTGCATAACCACAAATTCAAATTAGGAAGAGAGAAAAAAGCATTTCTCTCGAAATCGGATTAAGAGGATTTTGGTGTGCGAATATGATGCTCTTGAAAGCCATTATTGCGATTGTTGAAACCAAAACCCCGAGAGATTCATGAACTCTCTTGTTTAAATTGAAAATTTTGGTTGTTATCTCTTGTAGGGTGGATGCTGTTACAATTTGCGGTAAAGCGTTAAAATGTGTCAGATTGTGTTGCCACCT
This sequence comes from Galerucella calmariensis, assembly GCA_910591675.1. NCBI lineage: Eukaryota > Metazoa > Arthropoda > Insecta > Coleoptera > Chrysomelidae > Galerucella > Galerucella calmariensis. Next base: position 67,505 of record CAJUYG010001744.1, on the reverse strand, counting down.
ATACCACAGTAAATTAACGGCTTAATGTTTAATATAATCAGAAAAAATGCCAATAAAAATACTCCTATATCATTGTTTCACGTTATTCCATTTTTTACAATCAAAGTAATGTTTTTTTTTCAACCATTTCGGATTAATTTCACCGTAAAATTTATGTTTTATCCAATAAATAGATATAATGTGATTGGCGCCCAACGTGGGGCCCTAATGATTCTTATTTTTTGACTATGACATACCTAGTGCATCGAAAAGCTAGATATTTTTATCAGGCTTAACAGCTCTCTCATATGTTCCTTCTTCTCTAGTACTTTAATGTGTGATGATATCTCTTTCTCAGGTTCATTCCTATATGTACCGTTGGTATGCATACTTCCCTAGGATGTAGAAACCTGTGAGTAGCTCTGTCAGTTTCTTCCCAGTACTTCTAAAGATGCTTTTCAGTTTTTGAATATCGAAAAACGGTTCGGGAATCAGTGAACTTCGTTTTAGACCCTATTGCAACACGGAGCCCAGCACCCAGCTTCTCTGCTAATTTACAATTACTCACAACCACCCCATGTGCGCATTTAAGGAAAATCATAAATGCCCCGCTTCATCCTACATATTAGACCAAATTACAAAAACATGTGTATTTAATTTATCGACTTTAATCTTTGGATGTGGTGGAATTAATTAAATTACATTTCAGCTTAGATTTCTATCCTATAAGTAGGTATAACTTGAAGGATTTAAAGTAGAATTTCGTTTCAATTAATTTGCACTTCAACTAATCTTTTTTTGATTAATCACAATAGGAAATACGAACTAATGTAATCCCACCGAAAATGTAATATTTACTTAACCAACATATAAGTGCTTTCACTATTAAAGTTCATTTTGCCGTAACAAAATTCGCAAATTGATAATGATCATTGAATTAAACATAATTCGTTGCTTGTATGCATAATCTAGATTAAAATAGACCTTGAAATTTGAGTAAATCATACATAAATTGCATAATAATGATTTCTATCTGTGATTTTGGGAAAATAGAATAGTATGTTTGTGGTTTATTTTCTGTTTATTGAGATGGCAAGGACAGTGGCACTGGGCCATGCTGAAATCCATGTTACATCTGAAACCTTTGGTTTATTATACAAGCTGGTACAGCATTTACAACAAATTCAACAATTTCTTTTGTTTTACTGCATTGATGATGTTTCTATAGTCTGTACAGAAAGTACGAGGAGTAATAAATCATTCATT
>CAJUYG010001744.1:24743-53652 GCA_910591675.1 Galerucella calmariensis | reverse complement strand
TGGTAGCAACCGAATTTCAATAAGGAATTGTACGGTCATAAGTAATTGGAGGATTCTGAGATCTTTATATAGTATTTATAAAGCTTCAAATTAGACTTCTTATCAATAAGTTTTTCCATTTAATCCATATTTAATTCTTTAAGGGGGCTCAAACTTTGCTTAATATGTGTAATTACCTCATGATTCGTATTTTTTTCAACAAAATTTGGTTAGCATTTCAAAGTTTTTATTCGATGAGAACTCTAAGCTCAACATTAATCTACATGATATATTTTTTCCTTAATTTTCAATACATCCATTACCTCAAAATTCTTCGCCAAAAATACTTCGATATTTTGTCAAATCGCTGCCGATAGATTCCCCTTAAGTAGACACAGTGTATATATAGTTTTCTATAGAGATAATAATCAATGAAGTTGACCTTTTGTCTAAAAAAAACCACGTCGACATTTTAGTTATGTAACTACTCTTAATAATTAGTTTAAATGCCAATACGTACCAATAGACTATTGCAGATAGCACAAAAAGTAATAAAAATTGAACAAAATGATGAGGAAGGGAAGAAACTGCCATCAGGAATACAGGAACCAAAAATCTAACCACGTGAAATGCAGGGGGGTCATAGCGTGACCCTTTCACAGCGCCAAATATCTCATCCTTGACAGTGATGAGTAGATAAAGCGCCATCTAAGAAGCAGCGTCCTTTCTGAACCAAATTTCTGAGTCAGCAACTCAACCGTTGAGCCTAAATCAAACCGTCCCAGATCAGTTTTATAGCAGGAACTAGCTTAAAATGCTGGTAGGAAGTCTAAAGTACATCGGCGAACATTATAATGTATTTTTTCTCGCCTTTTAAATCTTGTGTCATTGAACATTGAATAATAATGACCAAATCCATTGTATTAGTTGGACATTTTGGTTAATTTAGGCCCCGAAATGGTTTCGATGTAACGTGAAATAAAAATCAACATACTGTTGGGAACCAAACAAATATATTCTTTTGTTTATTAAACAAATTTAATTTCGAGTGGGTGGATATATAAACAATTAACTTTTTTCGCCATATATCACAAAAGTTGTTTGTTTGAGACAGTGAACAAGTGTAGTAAAGTAGTTTTTTAAAAGGTAATTCGTTAGAAATATGAAAAAATATTTTAAAAAGTGGATTATATTTTCACGGGCAATAAATATTTTTGGTTATATATATTATCAAAGATTGCAGAATAAAAATATAAGATGTTTCACTCCAGGGCGGTTTGATTCAAGTTGCTGTCCCAAACGGACGCCGCTCTCATAAATTATGTTTACGACTCGCTTTTGTTGTCAATAACGAGACCGGTAGATACCAGAGAAGTTCGAAAAGCTTATTTTATTTTAAGCTATACAGGGGTAATTAGAGAAATATATATAAAAATTAATAGGATTCTTTATCACAAAGGTTTATTTTTAAATGTTAATTATTTCGAAAAATGTTCGGGATATGAATTTGAAAAGGTAAGTAAAAAATAAACTTGAATTTTTAAAATAAATCAATTCACAGTTTCTATCCAGCATCTTAGTAATTTTGTGATAATCTAGCAGATATTTATCACAAATTCAATTAAATATACTCATTAGCCACCAGAATAATAGGGCCACTATATCTTAAATTTTGATCTTTAAATAAAGCGTATTTTTTGGATTGACAAGGTTAAAACAGTAAAAAGAGAAGCAGCTGCAGGATACCTTTATTAAAAAATTTTATAAATGTTGTAAAATACTAAGTTTGGAATTTGGTTTTATGTGTTAAATTTAATCTATTGTCTTTCACATCTTTCAATATACATTTGAGAGTAAAATATATACGGAATCTGGTATAGATACTTGAATAATATTTGAGAGGAAATTGATTACATGGATGATGAAAAGAAAATTTAGTAAACTCGTTCAAAAGGAACTGACCAATTACCCTTTGGTTAGCTATAGAATTGAATTTTTGTGTTTTCTTGCTTAATGTACTTGTTTAAATAACTTCCTTATTATAAAAATAAATCCGTAATTTTGTATTAGCAAATATTACAAAATATTTAGATTTGCTATTAAAGAGAAAGATATTAATATGACTTTTTGCTCATTTCAACAATTAATTAATCAATTTAAAAAATCTATACAGCATAAATATAAAGCACGAACAACCAATAAACACCGTTATAAAATAACAGCGCTCGACGGGCGACGTCCCGTATAATATGCCAAATTATATGCAAGTAAGGACGTAGTGACGTAGGTACTGTACCATCCAAGTCACCAGCGGCATCGGTGCTTTACGCGATAAATTCGAACAAGTGAAACATCTTATATTTTTATTCTGTAATCTTTGTACAGACAACGTGTTATATCGGGGCTAGTACCACCAAGATTTAGCTAACGCCTCGGCAGATAACAATATGGTGGGTAAAAGGGCACGACAGGAGTAAAAAAAATCGCATTGCCGATTCTTTTGCCAGAGAAGAGGTTGGACTGAACATTTTAGGGCCCAGTGACACACACCTACGGCCTAACGACTTCGACAATTGCGGAACTAGCCAAACGTTACACCCATGCTCAATCTCTTAAGAGATGGGATGGAATGAAAGGTTGCAGTCTTGCCAGGACCAGGAGATATTTGGCGAAAACCAGGAAAAACCTACGTAACAGTAGGATTTCTGACTGGCCACTGTCAACTAAGGAAACACCTCCATACTATGGGGCTAGTGGACACACCTCTATGCCGGATGTGTGAACAGAAAGATGAAACTGTCAGGCATGTCTTATGCGAGTGTCCGGAGTTATCGTAAATAAGAGAGTGTGTGTTCGGTGACTCTTGGCCTACACCTGCCGATATAAAGGAGATGTCTCCTAGTGACCTGTACACCTTCCTGGGAAGGACAGGATGGACGATGACCTAGGATGACAAATCCTCGGAAGGATGTACAATGGGTCACATGTGGCCTAAGTGCTGTGAGCCTACACTCACCCTCCCTATTCTACAGATACAGATACAGCCACTCAAGGCTCCTTAAACTGCGCATGTATCGGGCGGAGTCGAGCTGCGCATTAACCTTTTATTCGATAAATCCAAATCAAGATACCGTAGGTAAGTATAAGCGTGCTTGTCCCAAAAATCAGAGGTCCCTGTATCGAATCTCCGTTCTATCAAAAATTATTTATATTTTTTTATTCTTTTCTTGTTCTTATTTTCTGATATTGTTATTGAAAGCTACACTTTCATCTGTGTCATTTGCACTGGAAGCAATGTTGATATACTTTTTCTACTTCTTCTCCTTATTGTTCTCCTTCTTCTACTTGATATACCTTCTTCAATCGTTTTCCTTGCCATTTTCCACAAATCTCCCCTTCTCTGATTTCATTCTGATTCTTATCACTATTTAGTGTCTTTAAATATTTTTCCTAATTCAAATTACAAATATAATTCGCGCAAAGAGCTTGGTGTCCTAATATTGTATGACTTTAAATAGAATTGGAATTTACTATAAAATTTCCTTTTATTGCGATATTTACTAGAAAACAGAATTTCACAAAATTGCTTCTGTCACTTACAAAATGTTTTACGTAAGAATAACGAAAAGGTGGCATACAACAACTAAACTTGCCATTATAAATTCGATTTTAAATTGAATGTATTTCTAGAGGGAATTTGGGTAATGCAAAATGCAGACTTTAATAAAATTTGTCTCTTATATTGCTCAACCGAATGGAAAGCGCTCTAATGTAAGCTTATGTGTTGCAAAAGTATCCTTCTTATTTGAGCTCTTCCAAGTGGTTGATTTTTTAAATTTATTTGCCTAGATATTAAGGAGGAAAATAAGAAGTGGGAAAGTTTGTATCACACAAAATAGCAGTCAATGAAACAACGAACCAAAGTCAATAAAAATATACCAAACTAATTCTTTATATGCAGATTGCGAAAAGTCTATTCGAGCTATAGAATTTACACAAGTGCGACAAGGAAAATATGAGAAAAAGTACTTGAAAGAGGGAGAAAAATAATTGTGCGCAGTCAGTTGTTGCCAAATGTATTTATCTGTAAAAGTTATTCTCAATTTTTGTCGGCAACAATAGAAGAAAGTCACCAAATGTGGAATAGTATCCTAATATGGAATGCCTTCATTTATTTAAGACTATAAGTATGAAACGCAACACTCGACCATCTTCTGTTTCATTCGGTCTACTAACTATCGCACCCACACAATCGAGTCAGTTGCGCGAATGTTTCACGTGTGGCAGACGTGTTTAGTTCTGTTGTCGTGCAGAAAATTTTAAAGGTAAGTAATAAACGAATATTACCAGCTGTTATGTTTGTTTACGTAAGTGTTATACTATTTAGTATATCGGTATTATGTTTATTTCACCATTTTGTGATCTTTTGTTATTAAAATATTGTGACTTTAAAAAATATTTAGAAGAGTTTGAGCTAGTATAAAAATCCAAATATCGACAGTCGTCGGTGTCTAATTATGGAATATTAAATTAAATGGTGGATGTGTGGGCTCTGGGCACATTATGATTGTGCTGGTCCAGAGTTTGATACTTGGATCTGTGACTTTTGCAAGTAATTATGTAACTTCTTTCATTCATCACAATATATTATATTTATTTAATTTATGCTTATATTCCATATTTGGTTACTCATTTGTGATTTTGTTTTTTGTGTTAGATTTTAATTTGATAACTAATATATTTGATTAAAGGCTGTTAATTACTACATATAAATGTATGACTGATTAGTAAAAACATTAAACTGATTTAATTTATATGTTTTTATAGTTTTTTTATATCCCAAAAACAAAATGGTATTCCATATTTGGTGACTTTCCTCTATTAAATATCAATAATTGTTAAATCGAGAGCAGTATATAGATTTTATTTATTGCAGATTGTAATTTGTCCAATTATTTTCGAGGACTATATTATTTTATTTTTATCTGTGTTGATCTCACTTATTTTTCAAAAGTCAATAATATTACCAATCTCGAATTTCTCCCAATAAATACGGCGTTATCCCGTATTAAAAGTTAAATGCAAAATAAGATAACTATTCCTTAGAAAGTACCAAAAATTTTAAACTGGCAACGCTGCTTTCATATCAGATTGGTAGCTGGAACTGAAAACACGCCCACGATTTTTCGCGATCTGTATACAGATTTTATAATTTAGGCTACGCTATCAAATAATTTTCTTCTTATTGTTCTAGTTTACTTGTATCATAAAATATTCAATAATGTACGCTCCTTGAAAAATGCATTAACGATGAAGTAACAAAATGTAATATGAATTAGATAACTGTTGTCCTCGTCATTTTATCTCGGTTTTATAATGATGTTATGATCAAGGCTAGTTATATTAGTTCAAATATAAAAAGCTTGAAACATAAATCTACACTATTATATAGGGCGTGGTTGAATATTTCCGACATAGTTGAGCATTTCATGAAGTTCATTTTAATACAATAGATAATACAGGAATGTTATTTAAAAGCCAATATATTTATTTTAAATATTATTGCAAAATGAGCACCGTAGACACCGTTTCACATAAGAAGAACCCATTAGAAGTCTAGAAGTTGCAGTCGTATGCGTGAAGAAGCTGCACATATCTGAACATCAATATATCGGTCAACGCTTCTGAAATTGTTATGTGCAGCTTCATCACGCATACGACTGCAACTTCTAGACTTCTATAGTACCTACACTATGAAACACGCTGTATCCACTCCGTCTACATCTCCGCCTGGGTGTTCAACTATCGCCTATGCAGACGACTTAGCGCTGGTTGTCCGAGATAGGAAAAAAGTGACCCTCATGAGAAAAGCAGACAAAGCTCTTGCTCAAATATGAGGATGGATGAGTCGCAATGGATTGGAGGTAGCGCCTACCAAAACGGAGGCCATTATTATAAAGGGTCCGAGGAAAAGGGAAGACGTACACTTCGAACTGTGTGGAACCCAGATAATCCCAAAAAAATATGTGAAGTATCTTGAAGTATGGTTGGATGATAAACGTATATTCAATGAACATATTCGTAGGTCCTGCGAGAAAGCAGACAGGCAAACCACAGCCTTATCCAAACTCCTCCCGAATATGAGAGGACCCGGCACGCAGAAAAGGCACCTGTTATACGGGGTGGTCCAGTCGGTGCTGCTTTATGCGGCCCCAGTCTGGAAGGAGGCTATGGAAAAAAATAAATACAGAGACATGGTCAGATCCTCTCAGAGGAAGATGCTTCTCAGGGTAACATCGGCATATCGAACTGTCTCGGCCGCGGCCATTTGCGTGGTAGCAGGGGTGCCACCAATAGACCTTTTGGCGAAGGAAAGGGGAAGGCTAAAAGAGTTGGAGGAAGTGACGGATATAGAAGTAGAAGAGGAAAGGAGGAAAACAATGGAGGAGTGGCAAGTCCAATGGAGCAACAACAAGCTGCCCGCTCAATGGACGAAACAGCTAATCCTTGACCTAGAAACCTGGATGGAATGCGGGCACAGGCAGATGGATTGTTACATCCCCCAGTTTATGACCGGACACGGCTCCTTCAGGACCTATACTAATAGAATTGGTAAAGCCGTGGACAATCTCTGCATCTATTGCCGGCAGATAGATGACGTCAAACATACCCTGACGAACTGCCAAAGATGGAACACAGAGATATCGCACTATGAGGCAGACATAGGTTTTAGCGTAACCCAGGAAGGGATCCTAAAGTCCATGCTTAGCTCTGAGGATGCATGGAGAAAAGCAGGGAGCTACATAAGGAGTGTGATGAGGCAGAAGGAGCTGGAAGAGAGAGAATTCCAGAAAGAGGAAAAAAGACGGGACAGAATGTAAGAATCGAAGAACAACAAATGTCTTAAGAGGCACAGATTGTGGAGCACGTCGCCGACCGCATTGGATGTTATGTCCTTTTGACGATTCATGATGTGGTGACTGGACAAGGAGGTTTTTAGTGGGTAAGCCAGCTTGCTGGAGTCTCCCACACTACCCTGACAATATGGACCACCAAGCGAAGGGTGTACATAAAGTATTTTCCTCCTTCCCAAAAAAAGACCCCACTTCTCATGTGAAACCTCCGAAATAACTGTTCATTTTCCACAAGGTTTTACATTACATACACATTCGGAAATTTCTTACTTCCACTTTCTTTGCATAATTTTTAGGGTTCTGTACTCAGAGAGTGAAAAACAAACCCTATTACTAAGACTTCGCTATCCGTCCTTCAACAGTCTGTATCCCATGAATCGTTATATTTGGAATGTTGAAATTTTCACAAATTGTCACCGTCTTGTCTTGTTTTCGAAAACAGAGGATTATACTCGATACATCCAGTTTCTTTGCCATTATTTCCAATTTGGGGCACGAAATAAGTAATTTTACAGTAAGTTAGTTCTCCGCACCAAGCTAATTTAAACGCCAAAATGTGATATAATTTTTTTTGAATTCTTCCGGCTCATTTTCTTCATAGAATCTGGCCATTGAAAATACTTCACACTTATTAAGAGCTGAGGCACTGGATTTTTCCTTTTCGGGTTGTTCTTATAGGATTTCACGTTTAGCTTTACGTGCAGCTTGTGATGAATTAAACTGTACGAAGAGGTTAAATACTATATTCAATTATTCATAATATGTACTTAGTAGCAGATGTTCAAAGTTGTTTTTACTACTTCTTTGTAGATTTCTCCTTCACATTTTTGCATATTAAATGCCCAATCTTGCAATATTAGATACAATTTCTTGATGGAAGTATCTGGGTCAAATTTATATCCATTAGCATCCTGTCAAAGTGACAATTGGACTGTGGCATGTGGGATTTTTTATACAGGGTGATTCATAAGTAATGGGCCAAATTTTAAATCTACGTTCAGATGGCCAAAATAATAATATGTTCATTAATATAATGGGTCTGCTCCTTACTGAGGTACAGGATGTTAAACCGGAAAAAATAAAATAGATTTTTGTTAATAGATCAGATACTTTTCTACATAATGACCTGAAAATTGGGTATGAACTAGTTTTTGTAAGGGCAAATAAGAATGTGGGAGAGGATTTGAGTTAACTCGTAGATGTCGCCACATGCGCCATATGAATTAGATGAAATCAGCTACAAATTTTTTATCGCTCATTATTTTACAATTTACTTATTACTATACTTCTTTGATCTTCAAAATATTAACGATTTTCGAGATATTTGAATTTTACTAATTCACTACACTACATACACTACATACACTGTTCTAATGCTGTCTTCGTTTTATTAACTGGCGTACAGTAAATGTGTTTTATTACGTAATTTTTGTATGGTTTCATTTTAATATTATTACCAATTATCAATGACGGTTAGGTAAATGTCAACATTCCATGGCATGCTTGTGTCTTAACAGATTAATGCTACGTCGACCACCGTGGAATGTAGTGTAGTGAATTAGTAAAATTCAAATATCTCGAGAATTGTTAAAATTTTGAAGATCAAAGAAGTATAGCTTTTTTCTACAGATATGATGGGGCTATCCAAATTAAATAAGTAAGTTGTATAATAATGAGCGATAAAAAATTTGTAGCTGATTTCATCTAATTCATATGGCTCATGTGGCGACATCGAGTTAACTGACATTTAAATAAAAACTTCGCTGGTGAAAGACTTTGTAGAATCGCTGAAAACTAAATACATATCCTTTCTTCTCCCGTCAAAATTGCATAAGTCTGTCTTACTCAACTTACGGATTTTATTTGGAAGTTATGATTAAACGCAATAAAAGAAAACAAAAACGGTGAGTATGTCTTTGTTGAATCGTATGACCCCGCATGATAAGACCGCATTTGACTATATAAATTACAATCTGATAAATTTGGTTAAATTGTTCTTTTTTCTTGAACCACCGCTATTTTACAAAACAATACGTGTCAATTTCGTAAAAGAGGTAGCTGTGAAGATTAGAAATACGAAATTTTGAATTCATATCCACATTTTCTTAAAAAGAATATTTTTTATCTCTTGCCGTGTGAAACAGCTTTTAATATCTCTATATATTGAAATTTAATGATGATTTCACTATTTAACAACCTTTAATTAATAGTTTTAAACATATAATTAGTAAAATTAAATCCGTTACCAGTAAATTATGTAAGAAATTTTGTGAAATATGTAGTTAAACATAAATTTCGCCTACTTTTACTAATGTTTATAGCGAATTTGGACATTTTATTGTAGTCTATACACATGGTTAATATTCCCAAGCTCATTAGGCCCACAATTGTTTGTACAATGCAGCTCATTTACTAATGGATTTTTAACTCGCTCTAAATAAATCTTTTCCTGTATTTTTGATTGTCGTTAAGTTTAATTTTAGTAATAATATTGTATTTTAATAATGTTTAAGTACCATCAACTCAATAACTATAGTAACTATTATACAGAGTTGAGTTAAAGTATGGAACCAAGTAAATATGCGAATATGCGAATTCTCCAAATCGATGGATTGGAGTTCGAGGATTCATAAAGTGGCATGCTCGTTCTCCGGATCTTAGCCCGTTAGATTTTTTCTTTGGGGTTATCTGAAATCACGTGTTTACGTTAGACGACCAACAAACTTACATGAATTGAGACAAAAAATTATTGATGAATGTGAACTAATACGTGGAGAAGTCTTGGAAAGAGTGACTCAAGAATTTGTTAAAAGGATGGCTGTTTTTTGTTTTGTGTTGGTTTAAAGGTGATCAAGTAATTATTTTGTTTTAATTGAATTTTGATTCCCTTTTAAGCACGAAGGACCAGAGTTAGGTTGTAGGTGTTTATTGAAAAACTGTATCAATTTCTCACTATATTTACACGTCTGTCTTCTACAACTATTGATATCTCAACTAAAACATATGGGCACTTGTAACTAAACTCTCACTCCCGAACCACGCCGGTTTTTACAGCTGGTTTCTATCTAATTCCGGGGTGGGTTTAGTTCCAAGTACAATAGATCATAAAATTTATGGTTTGTTTGTCGAAATAGTCAAGGCGGCAACAATGGCATATTGTCAGCAAGTAAACGGCGAGCATTTTGAACATTTGAAGTACAATTTTGTAATTTTGTTTCTCGTAATTCTAAAATAATGGAATGTAGGTACACATGTTATCTATGATGTACACCAATTGTACAACTAACCGTGAGTTATTCCTCATTTTTTAAAAAAATTTTAAACTAAGCTCAGTATGTATGAATTCAAAATAACAAGCTCTTTCATAATCTATAAAAATATATAGGGTGTCCCATTTGAATTGAGGAAGTTGATGGCATTTCCGGTTAAATCGGAAGTATATTATTAACATAAAAATGTACATCAGATGCATTTTGTTCCATTGCACTTACCTGCAAATTTTCATGAATTTCTTTTCGTTTAAATGATATTTACTTGGTTCCATACTTTATCCCAACCCCCGTATTTTGTACTATACAGGGTATAGCAAAACACTGGAAGGTAGCAAAATTACATTTTTTAAATAATATCTGATATGAAATTGAAATAAAATCGAAAAAAAGCGAAGTTGTGTTTGAAACGTATTTTTAATAGAAACTCTTTCAGTTAAAACTGTTTAAATGTCTGGATATTTAATTTTAAAAACTGTTCCCGGTCTCTCCTTCACTTTTACTCAATAGAGTCAAGAATTTCAAAGCTAATTAAATATAAACACCTCAATAATCACTTACAAAGGCGTATTATACCCCAAGGAAATAGCGGACGCGCTCTGGAGATAAACTATTGTAAAATCGTGCTAAAATTAATCATGGATTTAAAGCCATTTTCATACTTGTCACTATGAAATTCAGATGATTCTTCGCAATTAAATTTAATAAAGTTGTGTATAGAATTTAATGCGGAACGGATGCAATTGCGTGAACTAAAATTACTGCCTCTATTGTTCGGATTTTTGTTCGTTAAAAAACAGGAAATTTAATTTAGTTTGTTGAATCGATGTTTATGAAAAAAAATACGCTAATTCGTAAACAAGTTAATTTCAGCTGGAAAACAGAAAGGAATGCGCATTATTTTAATCGAAAATTTATAAAAACTTTATAGAAAGAACGATCAACAAGTTAAATGGTGAAACATAGAATAATAGACCGGATAGAAATGTTTCTTCCGGCAATAGAAAATTTTTTCCATATTTATAGCGCACTTTCCTTGTAAATATGGTCATACAGAGTTCAGCAAAAGTCCGGGACCGGACAAATATGAATTTTTGAAAAATATTTTCATACCACAAGCTTTACTCCAGCTTAAACTATAATTTGAAAAATACAGGGTGTCCCAAATAAAAGTGACTGATTTTAAACATAAATGCCCAGCTTATTAATTGCTCCAAAGAGATGGGGTTTTCACTAGTGTCACTAGTTTATCAAGGAGATTTTTTTAGGCTTGGCTAGCGTCTCATCTCATCAACACAGGGTGGTTTACTAATGCTGGTCACATTCAAAGGGAGGAATATGTATTATTTTAAATGAAACCTCCTATAATTTTTGATCTCATTCGAAAGAGCAATCATTCTCTTAGTACGAGACAGATTATGAAAAACGAGTAATGGTATGTGAGACTTTACTTGACTTATTAAGAAACGAACCCAATTCATTATGAATTATATCTGATGATCAGTTTCATATTAATGGCATGTGTAACAAACATAATTGTAGAATATGGGGTTCTCAAAAACCAATTACTTTCAATGAATTTGTTGTTATGCGTCAAACGGTCACAGCATGAGTTATGAGTTGATTTTAGGCATCAAAATACGTTCTTATGAAACTACTAATTAAAAATGTACTACTACATGAAACCTCGAATATCCGTGTTGTTAATGAAACAAAAGATAGAAAACTATACATTTTTGGAAAGGAGAATGATTGCTCTTTCGAATGAGATCAATAATTATAGGGTGTTCCATTGAAAAAAATACATATTTTCCCCTTTGAATTTGACCAACATTAGTAAAACACCCTGTGTTGATGAGATGAAATGCCAGCGAAGCCTAAAAAAATCTCTTTAATAAACTAGTGAAAATAGTGAAAACTCCATCTCTTTGGAGCAATTAATAAGCTGGGCATTTATGTTTAAAATCAGTCACTCTTATTTGGGACACCCTGTATAATACTCCTTCATAATGGTTCCCTATACCTAAATACAGAGGATTCCGAGTTATGCTGACTTTTTTAAAAATGTGAACATTTCGAAAATAATTAATAGCTCATTGATATATCAAATTCTGGCAAAAATTTTTTGTCATTTCTCTAAGTGGATAGTGATTTTTCTGTGGGAGTGGCTATATCTTTTTAACCACTCGGTATAGAATAGTAAAACCCTATATTTTCTGGAGGCATAAAACGTGATCTATTTAGTTTCTTACAAAAAAAATATTCCTAGATACACGGAAGAACATCATTATTTTGAAAGTTCTCAAGTATTTTCAGTTAGAAAAAGAAGCTGGTAATTATTAATTTCATAGCCTTTTCGAATTCGGCTGAATACGATCATGATGATTTTATTTATAAAATTTAAGGCTAGCTACATGTAATAATAACAAATAAAATAAACGACATACCCAAAACCCGGATATACGTCACAAACGATGACGCACACCAATAAGGCTATTGAATGTACTATAACTATATTTATTTTCACACAAAACCTAACCAACCCTAATGACAGCGATTGAGAATGACACGCGATTTAAGCAATAATTAATGACAATGGCCCCGTTATTTCTCTGTTCGCGTCCAATGTAAACCTTTTAGTGTGAGTTGCCGCTCAATGTGCCCCTTTTGATCTAGTTTGAGTTGCCATGAGCCACTTTCATTCGTGTGTGTATTTAATTAAAATGGGAATATTAAGCTCGTTTTATGCGGTTTTGGATTAGACCGCGTAATTGAGCATAAAATTTGCTATATGATGGATAAAAATCCAAAAAATGTAGATGAGTCCCTTTTATTCTTGTACCCTTCGTATGTCAAGAGCTTCCGGTCTATATATAAAAGGAATAGGTAGTCATGAAAACACAAATGTATATAACCCTTTTTAAAATTTTGTACGTCCATGATATACAGATTGCGAAAAGTCTATTTGAACCATGCGATTTACATAAGTGCGACAAGAAAAATATGAGAAAAACACTTGAAAGAGAGAGATTGTGCGCAGTCAGCTGTTGCCAAATGTATTTATCTGTAAAAGTTATTCCCAATTTTTGTCGGCAACAATGCTAAAGTATTTATATTTAGTTAATACCAATAATTTTTAAATCGAAAGCAGTGTATAGATTTTATTTATGGCAGTTTGTAATTTGTCCATATATTTTCTTGAACTATATTATTTTATTCTTATTTGTGTTGATCTCACTTATTTTTTAAAATTCAATAATATTACCAATCTCGAATTTCTCCCAATAAATATGGCGTTATCCCGTATTAGAAGTTAAGTGCAAAATAAGATAATTATTCCTTAGAAAGTAGCAAACAATTTAAACTGGCAACGCTGCTTTCATATCAGATTGGTGGCTGGAACTGAAAACACGCCCAGCGCTGACTGCGAACAATTATTCTTCTCTCTCTTTCAAGTAGTTTTGCTCATATTTTCCCTGTCGTACTTGTGTAAATCGTATGGTTCGAATAGACTTTTCACGATCTGTATAGATGACAGTTATTATTTATATTCCACCTTCTAGCAACTGTCAATTTGTCAACTTTGTAAACGTCTTTTTTCAACACGCTGGACAGACACTTTTAAAGGCACTTCTAAAAAAAATATATATACAGACAGAAACACAGAACATCAATAAATACATGCAATGATTATTTTTCGTGTTAGACACCGAAACATGAAAATATTGGTGCATGGGACATTGAAAGCACATTAAATGTTTTGTACCAACACCAAAACGGCACTTACTTTTCGCTGGTTTGTCATTAACTTTACTACGCAGTGACATTTTGTAGATTCTAGTGTTGAATTCCGAATATTTCAATACGAACTCGTGTGTTCTTGTGTTTTGTGTTTAGTATGCTAAAAATAAATATAAAAAATTAGTAGGTGAAGTGTTAGGTCATCTTTATAATATGGTTTAGCATGAAAGCATCTATGATTTAGATATTTTTATCACGAAATAATCCAAAATATGTTGAGAAAACATGTTTTTTGTGGTGCTCTTTACATTTGGGACTTTCACTCGCTTTCATTAATAAGAAAAAACAAACTTTACTGTTATGGTAGTTGTTATTTCCAGTTACGGACTTGTATATAAATAGCTAATTTGAAATTCAACTGAAAACGTGCAGTCATCAAATTTGCATTTAAAAAGAAATTTCAATGCGGGAAATTATCAGAATGTTTAAGGATCCATTTCGTTCAGGTATCTCGGACGGAATTTTTTGTGGCCATTTAAAGACATCCGCTTTGTTACATATTTTGGGTAAAAAAATCAGGAAAACTTTTATTAGAATTGTTCCCTAAAAATCTACTTTCCTTACCAACTAAATCAGACTAACTGTTTAGGACAAGCTCAGTATGAACCCGATTGTAGCTCTACCTACGGGACTAATTGTGAATCTAAACCATCCAGTTACTTACTCAAACTCAAACACACCCAAAAAATTTCATCGTAATCGGACAAACTGGTTAGGAGAAGTTTCGCGCCACCTACCGGGACCAATAGTGAAACTAAACCACTCTCACTTTCACAGATGAAATGTATATGTTACGGCTAAAACCCGTATATTGGTAATACTGGAATTACCCGAATAATTATCAAAATATAGTGGATAAAGTAGGTCTCATTAATGAAACACCCTATACAGGGTGGTCCCTAAGTAATTATACATAGAATAAGTACAGTACAATCTTCACTTCAAAATGTTGCGATTTAAATCAACTAGCCACAATAAAATGTTGATATTAAGAGAGATACAGGGTGTTGAACATGAACTTTTAATTTTCGTTTTTTACAATAACTAACCAAATTTTGTTGAAAAAAATACGAATCATGAGGTAATTACACATATTAAGCAAAGTTTGAGCCCTTGTAAAGAATTAAATATGCATTAAATGCAAAAACTAATTGATAAGAAGTCTAATTTGAAGCTTTATGAATACTACATAAAAATTTCAGAATCCTCAAATTACTTATGACCGTACAATTCCTCATTGAAATTCGGCTGCTACCACTAAAATATCGGATAAAAATCCATCTCTCGCTTTTCTATCCTTCTATGACTGACATTGTCTCTCTGCTTCGGTAGTCGCGTGCGGTTCCATTGTTAATACAACGCTCGCCGGTCTCGGCGGTCTCCCAGTTCAGTACTGACGAAGCTTATAGAGTAGTACGTGAACCAAAATCCGCTTGGACCGCTTGGCTACCTACATGTTGCGGAGCTTTCATATTTCTAATAAAATTTTCGTTATGTGAACTTAAACGTGAGGACGTAGGGAAACAAAAAAATATACAAAGCATAATTGTGCAAGGTCGAATTTGGTAGATGCCCTTAAGGCTAGTTGGTTAAAATCGCAATATTTGAAGTGAATATTATACTGTACTCCTATGTACAATTACTTAAGGACCACCCTGTATAAACTATTCAATTTTAAGGTATCGTTTCATTAAATATCTTACACGCTTATTAAAAATTTCTTATTTTATTTTACTTTAAGTCTTATTTTGTTACGTTTCCTGTATATATATCCTATTATTACAGTCTGATTGTAAAATTTACAATTTTCATAACTCAAAACATGTGTAGTATGAACATTTTAATCTGTAAAGAGCCGCTTTTATAGTTAAGCCTTGGTAAAGCTGTGAATACAATAAATCTAATACAAAAGCTTAATCTGTTTGTTTGCATACAATACAATAGAACTTTTTATACATATAATTCACCTTAAATATTACAATCTTTACGGTGTGAAAGTTTAAGAGTTTTGAAGATTAGGAAAAACCCAGTTTATGCTCAGATGTTGTCCATGATCATAGTGATTGGTTTGACAAGTTTTATTTACTGCCTTTTTATTTAGATTTAGAAATAGGTGAGAATCCAATAAATACTACCCTTATTAATATTATTGGTGGGGGTTGAGAAATTTTATTTAAACAGACACTTCTCAATATAACATCTCATTGATAAGTTTTGTTTGATTATAAGTATTTGTATTAAAAAAAAGTTGAGTAAAAAGTGAGTTAGTTTACTTCTGGGTAAGTGATTTTAATTAAATTTATTGTAATTTGTGATCTTTATTTTCGATAACTTATAATAGTAGGTATGTTTTTATTCTGCAATGAAACATTATCTTTTAAAATCTGCTCTACATTTTACTATCTTTCTCTTAAAATGCTTTAGGTCAGTGAAATAAACCAATTTGTAAGACGCGTACAACATTTTTCGAGCGGGTTAATTTTTTTGATAAAATTTCCATTTGCTATGGAAGTAAGGAAATAAATTTTGAAAAAGTTCATTCGTTTCCGTATTCACTTCTGTCGGCAGTCTTCATGACTGCCTATTTGCTTTTTTTTCAAAAATTATTAATCTTCACTTTCGGATAATCCTGTATACAACATATATACAACATATAATAGTTACGGTTCTCTCGATTTTTTTACATATTCCATCACTATCTGAGAACATAGATTTGAAATCTCAATTCGAAATTGCCAGTATTATGGACTCTACGAATTTTTGACTTAGAAAGTGTCATTTGTTGTCGTATATTTTTATATTTTGAAATTTCGAATTTTCAAAATATAGGAAACTAAATGGAGGTAAAAATAGCAATTTGCTTTAATTATGTTGGGACATCTCAACAATTTATAAAGTATTAAAATAATTTCGAGATACATAAGGGAAATGGGGGCATTAAGAAGAAGCATTTGCAAACTTGAGCAAGCATCTTAACTTAATTTTAGCGTGAAATTTGCAACCTTATCTCCACATTTTCAGAGAGAAGCTCGTAACGTAATTTTCGAAAAAGTTATCCATCCCTTAAGAAGATAATTTCCCTTATAGTTCTCTTAATCGACTTTGCAAGATGTTCATTCTACAGACCGTTTATTTATACCAATTTTGTTAAGTTTAGAAATACACTACAGAAGTTTTGGGTGAATTTAAACGTAAATGATTCACTAGCTATCAATGTTTACAAGTATTCAGAATATTGCAATTGAATTTTTATGAAAAATGTTAAATATTTAGACAATAACAAGAATAGCTGAAGGCGCTTTGGGCGTCCATGGTATCCCACATTTTGCACTGGCCCTTTGATCGCCATGGAGCAGGCTTGGGACGCTAAAAAGGACCTTGAATTCCCATGAACCTCTCCCACAGACACTCAAAGGACTTCGACAGCTTTTACCCCAACTTTTGTCACTTATAATAACAAAATAGACCGGTAGCCCTTGACCCTTGTCCCCTGTAGCGTCTACTTAAGTTAAGTTTTTCCTCGTTTAAAAACACCTGCCGTGACCACCTAAATTGAGCCCAAAGTGAAGTCTTCAGGGAATTTTCAGGAGCTTTGTCCCTTCATTTACAGGACTATTGGGCAATAGCGTTATTCTACTTATTTTCTCGATAGCAGTTAACTTTTGCCGCTGTCAAAGTGACAATTTCACAGTGGCATATGGGATTTTTTATATAATAAATCAGATTTTCATAGGATAGTTCCAAGTCTTGGGACAATCACCTCCTGAATATCTTTTTCCGCAAATTTTAATACACCCTGTACATTCTTTATTCGACAAAATATAAGACCTAACACACGTTTTCACTTTCAAACTTCATATCAATTCGATTTTTAATCGGATTTGCTTGTCTATTGTTTCAATAATTATCAAGTAATCACTTATGTGAAACAAGTTTTTTCCATTTGTTTTTTAAGTCTAAATGACAGTTCGAGGTTACTGCTAACTTGATTTTTCTGAGATTAATTATACATTCGAATATTAATGTATTCAATATTTTATAAACTGCAGTCAAATTTGGAATATTTTTATTATTTAAAAACGTTTGCTGCAACAACGAGCTCAGTTTGTTCCACGCCTTCAAGAAGTAATCCACTTAGGTTGGTTAATTTATAATTTTCTATTTTCTATTTCCTATTGGAGGCAATCTCTTAAAAACACTTGAGTTCAATTGTATAAGTGGGGTAGAAGATTTGGAAGATATTGAAGATATTTGATAAAACATAAGAGAAAGCTCAGCAGTTTAAAATTTGGTTTTAAAACTGGTCTGAAAGGTCTAATAAAGTTGATAAAATAAAAGTAAGTGGCTAAAAATTAAGAACAGTTGATATAAACTTAAAAAGTGGGAGGGAAGTATGGAGAAAAGTGGCATCACAAGAAATGTCAAAGGAAAGAACTGAAAGACCAGGACATGGAGAAAAGTATGATTACAAGAAATCTCAGAGAAAAAGTTTTACGGACAGGATATGGAATAAAGTATGATTACATTAATCTCGAGGAAAAGGACTAACAGACAAAGATATGGAAGAAGTATCATAACAAGAAATGCCAAAGAAAAGAACTGAAAGACCAGGAAATGGAAAAAAGTATCATTACAAGAAATCTTAAAGAAAAGGACTGAAACGATTTAGAAAGCTACATTATACATCATTGTATAGCTAGTTAAGTAACACCAACTCAAATAGAGGCTGATACAAGGACACCTCTACTGAATAAGTTAGACAAGGAGCTCTCGTCCAGGCTGTTGAAACTGGGTGAGAGAAATTTGAAGACAGTTACCGACTTGGTGACTCTGAGGAAGCATCTGCACAGGATAGGCGAAGTTAGTGAACCTCTGTGAAGAGAATGTGAACTCTACACCTACTCACATACTCTGCTCCTGTGAGAACTTACAAGGACTCAAAAGGACGCACTTTGGAGTGGAAATAACACAACCATCACATCTACTAAAGATCCCTCCAGATAAACTGGTGGCCTATATGGAAGACACGAAGCTTCTGGAATGGAAGTAGGGAGATAACGTGAGCAGTGGTGCAAAGATTCAGTTCAAGTGCCTGGGCTGTTGTGCCCAACTCAAACGTATGAATGAATTGGTTAATATTTACCAAGCTCATGTTTAAAGGTCTGCTAGTAACGAGCGATATTAATAATTTTCTCTCACCATAATAAGCGAGGGATTTCCATCAATAAGCGTAATTTCTAAAAAAATTATAAAATTGTTAATTTGGTTTTAAGTTGGCTAATAATTTGAATTTTCCTTTACAGTTCCAAGAGACTGATCTATTCACCTCGACAGTATTCCAAGTGTTTCGACAGGTAAGTCACTTCTTGTATGCCAATTTCATTGAATTATCCTGTCTTTGTAAATGCACCAGTGCAGTTTAGATCCTTCACTGCGAAATAACCGCACAGGTTCGTCACCTATATTATTATTCTAATATTTCACGGTATCCCTTTCAAATATTGAACTTAGGAATAGTCATCGATATCATTGTTCGAGTACTGGAAGCATCATGGGAAATTCTGCCGAATTAATCGGAAATGAGATAAGATATTTGAATACAATAATCGACAGGACCGTGTCAAGTTTGATTTAAGATAAGTGTGAATTTGTAATTGTTTAAACCTAAAAAATTGTAATGGCCTTGCTATTCTAGAAGAAGATTTTACAATAATCTTCCGTGTTCCATCAAAATCATAGTCAAGTTGGTATATCTGCAAGATAGAACCAACCCCGCTTAACTTTGAAGTACAATTCAATATCCTTCGTGACATAAAGCCAGGGAAGTATATTTTGTCAAGTTTATGATGCTACGGGGTATCGGTAAGAGGCGAGGAAACATGGCGCATATCTGTCATAAACGTACAAATAACGTACGGTTTTCTAAGTAAAATTGAAAATACAAAGGTCACTAACAATACCAACGCCACTGGATAAATCAATATCAGTCAATTGACGAAGTGGGAGGGAAGAACACACGCACGTGCGATAAAAATCACCCATTATGTAATTCGGAGGGTGTGGAGATCATGGTTTTCGTACAACGCTGCAAGAGCTTGAAAAAGCCCATAACAAATTTGGAAAGTGTTCATCTTTTAATATTCATAAATTGGAAAAATAATGTTAATAGAAAAAATCCAAGGAAACAAGCACATTAAAGAATTAACGTTTAATCATATTGTTAATAATAAACAGTCCCTTTTTTAATTACTATCACTACATACCTAGCACTTTAGCTTTTTCATAGTTAAACGTGGCAATATTGAATGTTTCAGATAAACTTGCCAAAGTATAATTGTTGCTTCTTAGTGAACGTTATAATAGTATTAAGCTATCACTTATCTGTGATATCTATTAGTAATACGCTTTACTAAAATGACATTTTCTTTGCAGGAGACTGTAAATAAAGTAGATATCATTTAATTTGTCCGTAAATAGCGAGCAGACATAGGCTCATACCGGTAAATACATATCCATGAAGAAGTGGTTAATATTTTTGTCGTCGCTCGAAATATCGAAACAATAGACAAGGTCATTAGCTCAGACGGAATATTAATATTTAGTATTACTCACGATTTTATTTCTTCAAATTTTCGTTATTTCCACTTTCAGTATTTGCTGAACGTCATTTTATATCGATTTTATTTAGATATAATGATCTAATAAAAATTTATTCATGGAAAACTTGATGATTCTAGGAATAAGGTTTAATATTCTACGGGAAGAAGTAATTTTAATGAAAAAGGTTGTTTGGAAATTAGTATCTTATAATATGGATATTTTTTTAAATTTCCTATTATACAAGGTGTCATGAAACTCCTGCAAAATGCAAACTCAGGATACTAGATATGATTTTATGTACAACCTAATTTACCCTCATCCAATAGTTCCTACCAAGGAAGCTAGCGCCCTTTGAAAATGCCATACAGTGCCATCTTCACATGATGCTAGCTTCCTTCAAATATATTTTATCAAGTATTTCATTAATGAGATAAATAAAATCACATCTACTATCTGCAATTGACTAGTGTTTCTGGAAACCCTGTATACCCAAAACTTTTTATTAGCAATTTTGTTATTTATAAAAAGAACTACACCTTTTTAAGGCTTAGCATTTCTTGAAATAAGGAGAAGGATGTTCTATTATTCCTGAATAACTTTTGAATTATTTATTCTGAATATTAAAAAAAATATACTTAAACAAGCTCTTACATTTGATCTGTAACTCTGTCTGTACAGTTTGCGAAACTTATTTTATTATCTAATTTTTCCCCCAAAAAGCGACCACCATATCTAATATTCATTTATTTAATATTAAAAATTGCTTTTATTACTTTTATAAAAAACCGTACGCCACTGGTACTTCTATGAATGAAATCGGCTTTATTTCCTCACTCTTTACTGACGCTGTGCAGCCACTCTGTACTTCCATCATATTTACTGGGTATTTTATTAAAATATTGCCGGAAAAGATATTTTAATTTTTGTTTTCAACAAGATTTACCAATTTCAATCCACTACAGCACTACAGATAATTTATAACTCCAGAAACTTGTGGCTACTCCGGATCTGTTTGATCCTTAATCATCCTCTAAGCTCACAGATAATCGTGAGATTCTGCATACGATAGTGTAAGTACTTCTCGATACGTGACGTGTTTTTGGAAAAGTCTGAGTCGAACTTCAGGCGCATATATTTAATTTCAGCAAACAACCATTTAAGTCAGTCTCTAGTTTGGTACACACTTCGATTGTTTATAACAATAATATTTAGTGATAAAATTAAAATACTTTGTTGTTTTGTGTGGTTGTGTTTAAAGTGAAGAATTTAATTTATTTAAGGTAAATTATAACAATAAGAAAATATAAGAATTTAAAATTAAAATATTTGTTATTTAGAAGCATTTAATTAAATTAATATTTCAAATTTCCTAACGTTAGTTGACACAAATGTCGAAAGATGTCTCTTTAAAACCTGAATCCATTACTTTAAGTTGCAGAATGTATGTGTGTATGTATAAAATAATAATTAATGATGTTCATATAACTATTATTAAGAGTTAATACTTTTGCAGATACTGGTTTTCTTATTGAGTTAGAGTTAACTGTGAACTTCTAAAGTTTTGATAGGTTAATATTGATGTTGGCTTGTTTCTATGTTATGCTTTTCAAGTGAGCTGTTTGAACTTCTGTTATTATAACGCTGATATTCTTACTATTTGTAATTAAAACTTAATAGCTTGTTAAATTAATTTAACTAAAAAAAAGATATGATATCTTAAAATTCAAAATGCTTCACGATCTTTTAGAAAACAATAAGTTTAAGACGAATACTCTGTAGGTAACTTGATAGAAATAGGAATAGAAAGGAAATTAAAAAAAAATTTTTTCTATCAACAAATGCTATTCTCTATTACTTTTTCCTGTAAACTTTGGGTGAGCTCGGGTGGAAAGTAACAGGTACTATCTATTTTCAGCATTTTTATATAGTCAAATGCAGTCTTATCATGCGGGTCATACGATTTAAAAGTCTTTGACCAGCGAAGTTTTTATTTAAATGCCAGTTATGTCACTTTGACAATTCAAAGTGACAATATGAATAATAAGAAGCAATTTTCCGGTATTTTGCATCCTCAAGCAAAAAAATGGTACTTAATCTGATAGATTATTTCGAGAATGAATGAAAAAGTGGAAATTCGTCAACCAGTGTGCAGCAAACATCAACCATCAGTATTTTCTCCGGGTATATTATTTGTAATCTCACATTTTGGTAACCGCTGTGTCTTCTGATTTGATACATATATGGTTAGTGACCTTTGAACCCGCACGATAAGATCGCTTTTGACTATATCTTGTTTTGCTTTTGACATTTAATTGACAGTAATATCAATTATTTCCATTTTAGTTTTGTTTTGATGTCTTTTTATCCTGCCATTCCATACAGGATGTTTAATTTCTTTAAAAACCGAGAGAATTTATTTCTTTGATCACTAAGTACCTATTATTGAAATTTCCATTTCTTGTACCAGGGTCCAGGGTCGATAATTTTTAAAATGGTAAAAAGTGAAAAAAAATTATAGTAGAATGATTTTGTTTATCAATATAACATGAAATCTAACGTTTTTCTAGTAATTAAAGTGTAAATTTTAATAAATTGCTCAAAATTATACATAATGATTCAAAAAAAAATTTTCGGATTCGAGTTTTTTTCACTATTTGCATTTTCTGAGAATATTTACCATAGTAATGTATATTTTTTTATACCATCAGAAAGTAGAGATATCAACGAACAAAAAACACACCAACTTTTTTAAAAAATCGATTGAAAATTAGGGTGCTTTTTCGATATTAAGTCAAAATAAGGTGAAAAAATGAATATTTTAAATCAAAAAAATTACTGTATTTTTGGGACATACAAAGGTAAGTTTTCACCAAATTTCGTGAGAAAATAAATTTTTTTGCAAAAGATAAAAATAAAAAACTAAAAACTCGGTTATTCGAATTTTTCACATAAATTTTGAGGTTATGTGAAAAAAGTGTCTATACAAAAGTTGTAGATCTTTTTATTACCTACAACTTTGTCATTTAACTTTTTTTCATAAGACTTGTAGTTTAACCGGAAATCGAGATTTACCGTTTTTTACCCTTAAAAACTCATCCTCTCCCCCTTCCCGACCTCAGATCGCCCGTAATTTATTTTTCCTTTCGTTTTTGTTATATTCTCTACCTTTTCCAATGGGTATCATCCTACTATAATTTTTTTTTGGTCTCAAAAATTATCGACCCTGGTCTATATAGAAAGACCCTATAAAAAGACATAGACATAACTTTACAATAAATCTCCCATCTATTATGTTACAGAGCTCAAGCGCTAGAAAGTATTGATGATTTTGTGTTGTCATTTTTACTTTGAAATCTTCACCATAAATATTCAAATACTTAGACCAAATTACATGACTACGCATTTTAATTCCTAGTTCTATGTAAGGAGTTAAACTAATTTTGTTTGTTTTTAAATTGAGTTGTAAATCTTATCTGAAAAAAACCAATTAGAAGCGTTAGTCATGGTATAAAAACTTGTGCTAGTCGTGCATGTGAAAAAGGAAATAAACAATAAAAGTCGTAAAAAAATTATCTTAACGTTTATGTGCCATTTAAATAATTTTACTATAATTGGTAACATTTTGTTACGTGAAAAAATATTTTTCTACGACCACTATCGAAAGTCGTCTTTTGTTCCTTGAGAAACAACTGCAAAGTTGATGTTTTCCGCGAGCTGTCATTATTTGACATTATTGACAGAAAGTAACTTTAGCGCACGTCTAATTTTATTTATAGATAAAAAAGAGCTAGTAGTTATTTTGATATAAACTGTAGAATAAATAAATATTTTAGCTGATTTTCTCTGACATTAATGTAATAAGTGTTGCCTACCTACATAGGTACGCGAAACTGCAATATGGAAACTGCTAAGTACAAACAATGGCAATTAATTTTATTTAGATGTGATCATGAAAAAAATCTTGTATGTATATGAAAGTTCTTTGGCAGTCTCGAGGGATTACCGCGCTTTGCTGACGAATCGCGCGGCAACGTTCTGTCTCGACTGCCAATGTACTACATACTGCTCTTGATACACAATAGCTATTTTGCTTTTCAAGTCATAAAAGTCGACTTTTTATAGTGGTATTGGAAAAATATTATTGTTTATATGTATTTAAATCACAATACCAAGAGACAAATACATACTCAGTCTGTTGAAATGCAAAAAGTTTAATAGAAAATCACTTGCGATTCCTTCGTGAGTGGAATATTTATTCTGAAATTATTTTTTCTGGCAAAAACTAATGTATAACCAGAATTTTTTTTTCACCCACCTTTGAATTATTATAAATAATCAGAATATTTATTTATGAGATCTTTAGATTTGTATGCTTTGGCGTAGAATCGCATTTTTATGTCATTCGTCTAATTAATTTAGAGTTTTGTAGTTTGTAGAATCTAAACTTAGATTCCGAAATATCTGTCTTTGAAGCTTACGGCTAAAATTCAAAATTAGATCGTATAGACAATAAAAAAATAATCTAATTGCCTCATATTTATTTTTTCAATACTTTAAAATAATCAGAAATCTTTTTTTAAATGAAAGTTACATGCTCACTGAGAAACTGCAAATATCCAAAATAAAATTATGAGATCTATCCACCAACTTTGTCAAAAATTAACTATACTGTATCTACTTCGACAATTGTATACACAAAGGTGGTGAAGACTATTATTATAAGGTGCGAGGTTTATAAATGTCTTCAATACCATGGTGTATATACAATTTTTTTCACTACTAGCCAAATTTAAGGGGAATCTATCGGCAGCGATTTGACAAAATAACGAATTATTTTTGGCAAAGAATTTTGAGGTAATGGATGTATTGAAAATTGAGAAAAAAATATATCATGTAGATTAATGTTGAACTTAGAGTTCTCATCGAATAAAAACTTTGAAATGCTAACCAAATTTTGTTGAAAAAAATACGAATCATGAGGTAATTACACATATTAAGCAAAGTTTGAGCCCTTGTAAAGAATTAAATATGGATTAAATGGAAAAACTAATTGATAAGAAGTCTATCTGTATCTGTATCTGTAGAGTGGGGAGGGTGAGTGTGTAGGCTCACAGCACTTAGGCCACATGTGACCCATTGTACATCCTCCCGAGGAGTTGTCCTCCTAGGTCATTGTCCATCCTGTCCTTCTCAGGAAGGTGGTCAGGTCACTAGGAGACATCTCCTTTAAGAAGTCTAATTTGAAGCTTTATGAATACTATATAAAAATCTCAGAATCCTCAAATTACTTAGGACCGTACAATTCCTTATTGAAATTCGGTTGCTACCACTAAAATATTGGATAAAAATCCATCTCTCGTTTTTCTATCCTTCTTTGACTGACATTGTCTCTCTGCTTCGGTAGTCGCGTGCCGTTCCATTGTTGATACAACGCTCGCAGGTCTCGGCGGTCTCCCAGTTCAGTACTGACGAAACTTATAGAGTAGTACGTGAACCAAAATCCGCTTGGACCGTTTGGCTACCTACATGTTGCGGAGCTTTCATATTTCTAATAAAATTTTCGTTATGTGAACTTAAACGTGAGGACGTAGGGAAACAAAAAAATATACAAAGCATAATTGTGCAAGGTCGAATTTGGTAGATGCCCCTTAAGACAAAAATTAATAATAATTCACAAACGCACTACGAGATCCGTTTCCTCCGTCGTCTGACTGACAAGTACACTGTCAGTTTTCGATACATTATGAACGTACTCGTTATGTCATCAGTCATTTTTGGTTGAGCGCGAGTTTTAAACTAATGGCATTTTTATTCAAATAATTTTAACTTGATAGGTAATTTCAAGAAGCAAATATGTTAAAGACAATCTCCTGGGTATACAAAATTATGTTGCACAAGTTTTTGTTGAACTACTATCTCTGAATTCTCAAAATATTTGAATTTGTCCATTATTGACCTAGGTTAATAATAGAAAATTATTAACTTAAAATCTTTTGAATTGTTCGAAAATTGTTAGTGATAATTTCAGTGGTGCAGTAGTACAAAAGTACAAAGATATCAACATTTTTTGATGGTTGGAGAAAAATATTTTATTGAGGCATATTTGGTCCAACTAATCCGTCATTTACTTACGTTCCATTCATTATAAATTATCCTGTATAAACATACCAGACGTATAATAACAATAAACGTATAATAATATCAATGAATATAAACAACTCACGTGTATCAGCAAGTACGGAATAAGAAACCTGTAGAAGGTCGTCCTCTCCAACGTTTGTCAGTTTGTTTAAAAAAAATTTGATTGTGTACGACCTCGCCTCTGAGGAATTTAATCAGTTCAGTATAAAAAAAATTATTTATTGGCATCCGATATTTTATAGACGAAGATATTAACAATATTTTGTGAAATGTTCAAAGTCTGGACCTCTTAGATTGTTTCCGAGCAATTTTCTTAATTATTCTAATGAAAACTCAATTATTTTGTCAGTGTTGCTGAAGTTATGATTTTAAAATTAGAATTCCGCAGGAAACGGCATAATTTACGCAAGCGCGGCAGAGCTATAAATCGTTTTCGATCCACAAATCTCTTTCCACAACTGCGGCAAAATTAAAGAAAACCTTGTGGATTAAGATTGAGAGCTGTTGTGATGCCGGTATGGAGCAATTAGGAAGCCTTAACCCCTGCTCAACTGAGACAACAAAAGGTCCGAAGACAACCTTTGCCTGATTTCCTCACCTTCAAAGTTAGAGGACTGTACTCTATCTGATAACATGATCACAATTCTGTTGTTAATGATTGCACTTCTCTTTCTGTTTTTGTCATTTTTTTATGCTGGTAGTTGTAACATTTGTACATTTGTGCCTATTTGTAACATGACACGTTGGCCAATTTGCATGTCTTACCGGCACGTAGAACTCTTAATAGGTAAAACGGTATATCCCAGGGTTGGATCTTTGCCTAAATTAGGATTTTTTGGAACCATCATACCAGGAAAAAGGCTGGTACAGAAACGATAACTTGGGCGCCAAATTCTTTAAAAGTGGTTAAAATGAGCACGTGTCCCACATCAAACAGAAAAGCGGCATAGAAATATCAACAGAAAAGGCCATAAATCTTAGAGCAAAGGGTAGGGACGTGTGCAATTTGGAAAATAGTTTTTTTTCATTTTTACATTTTTTTAGAACGGCGGAGCGTAGGAAAGGGGTTTTAGCGAGATTCGTTTTATAGACAAAGGCGTAGAAAAAGGGTTTAAAAAGAAATTACTTGGAAGTTAATGATATAAGTAGATACAAAAAATAACGATAGATATTCTATCGTTACATAGTGAATTAAACTCCAAGTGGTATTTTTAAGCTGCAAGATCCAATCCCAGCCGTTTTTTTTACTAATATATCTGCTGTCTAAGCACGAATTCTGTTCAAATAAAAATGCTAATCATTCAATTACTCATCAGTAAAAAACTTTTCACGAATTCAGTAATTTTCATTCTCCTTTTTTTTTTCTGGTTGCCCTTGCGTCTTGTTTCAATATGATTTTTGCTTGTTGCTGGGTCTTCTCTCTGCCGCTGTGAATACTAATAACAGTATTTCCTTATAAAATACGTTCTCTCCTGTTTAGCACGTTAAGTCACTCGGCGAACTTAAACAAGATGGAATATTTATTTAACGCTGCATCCCAACAGTGGCGGGTGTTGGTAATATTAAGGAGAGATTTATACTAGATGTCAATGATAGTAGTATTTATAACGTCTAGTTTATGTAAAAATATCTCTAAAAGCTTTAAAGAATTCCCAAATATATTTTATTTGAACTATACATTTTAAATATTCTAATTTTTTGTTAACCTACAAAATGTGAAATCGTTGCGCTACTGATTTGAAGTCAAACGTCAATTTTAAAATATGGCGCTGGTTTTGACAACAAGCTATCGCATACGACTGCAACTCAAGTAGGCTATTCTAACGTGAAACGGAGTCTACTGTTTAAAATCGAATACTTGGAATTTTAAATGACAAAACTCATGAAAATTTTGACCAAAATTGCATGAACAATCCCTGTGGGGTGGTGGAAACAACCTCCAAAAGGGTTCGATCCATGGAGGTAGAAGAGAGAAGAGAGAACATAACATTATAAAGAATCATAGACCAAAGTGGCTTCTCAATATGGCCGACTTCCGTTGATTCGTACACAAACCAGAGGCGTACATTAAATTATTCAATTATGCATCTTTTTAAGGTGGTATATATTGGATAAAAGCAGTCTCCAAACACCATTGTACAACTCAATATCAACTTAAATTCATACTTATTCTCATAAATAATCTTTCTAATACCGAAAATCACT
>CAJUYG010001744.1:0-24733 GCA_910591675.1 Galerucella calmariensis | reverse complement strand
TGTAGTGAAAGTGACAGTTCCGTACTGCAAAACACTTTCGGGACGCTCTGGTAGAGATATACATATTCTTTCTCCATCCAATCCAATAAATATTAATAATTGTCCTGGAGGTACGATCTACATAACTTTTTGTAAATAATTAATAAATTAATATTGACATTGCAAATATCATTAAGTACATTATATTGTTCAATAAATAGAATGTTTATATTTCTTTATTATTTATTTTCTTTCTTCGGTGTAATTGAAGAAGTTTTGGATCTTATGTTTTGTACGCCGCGGCTGAACAACAACTCGTCCAACAAAGTATCACTTTCAGTTCTTGGCATACAAATAACTATTCAAAGACAGTGACCGTTCAATTAAGAAGCAATAACCACTTCCTGGGCTTTAGGCCCCGACGGATATTGAATTACACTTCAAAGTCAAACGAGGTTGGTATATCTACAAGATATTTAACACCAAACATTCTGGTTTGCAATTAGTTGTTGCTTCTTGATAGATTTTGTGAGGTGGCTTTTGGCCACTGCGACCTTTTCAGATTTTTCAGATTCAATTTGTACTCACAGAAAATATCTGACAAGTGATAGACAGTTTTCAAACCAATCAGAAATCTTTGTGGGTGAGAACGAATCCGGATTGTCAAAGACTGTCTGTGATTCTTGTGAGAACAAACCTTTAGTTGAACGTTCACTGTCTCTGAAGAATATTTTTCAAAACTTGCGTTCAATAATTATATTTCTGCGGTATCTATTTGAAGGATCTTTAACGCTCTTATTTGAAGATTTTAACATGCTTCACGTTTATGGTCAATAGCACTCAAATACATTTAAGACTCTTACTTGGGTTTTCCTGAGATGGCTAAGATGTCTGAACAAGTTGTGTCGCCACCGAGAACTTTTTATAACTTCAATAGTTTATTTGAGAGTTTGGGGAAAGTTTTAAGCGAATGTCAGCTGTGATTCGACAGGAATTTTATTTTGGAAAATTCATTTTATATACATTATTATTGTACCGTACCTCTTTTAGGTACTTAACATAACTTTGAGACATGTTTGTAGTGGATAAGATCCTGTAAAATAGTTTTTATACAATTTTATCCCTTCAGAATATTTACATTTTTTTACCTAAAACATGAATATTTTAAATTTGTAATGAGACAATCTATATAAAAGATATTTGAGAGGATGATTTTCTTGAGCGTTCATTAACACAACGATCACCTGTTTGATGTTATAAATAGAAGCTTTGAATCTGATCTTGTCCCACTAATGAAACTGTTTGAGTTGGAATGGAGAGGAAGTTCACCAATGTAGATCGATAATTTAGTACCACTGTTACGTATTTTGCAGTCGGTCGTTGGAAAAATATAATAGTCGTTTTTTTTCGTGTTAGTTTTAGTTTCTATACAGATTTTTTTGTGGATATATTTATTGGTTTGATTTTGGAGAGAATCAGTTGAAAGGTAAATACTTTTTATTGAATTTATTGGACTTATCATGGACTTTTCGGGCTCATCTACACAAAATAGGTATTTTCAACACACCTTTTTGTACTTGCGATAATATATCAATAGCTGATCTCAACCATATTTTTTTTTGCATGTGAGGATCGACTGACTGAAAGAACAGAACTTTATAATTCTCTCATAGCCTACAACTTTCCCATGCCTGTTAATTTATGTTCACTTCTGGCAAAAAACGAAAAGGCTATTTTTCACCTACTTATACGTTTTGTTAATGATGCTAAACTGGAAATATAGACTTTTCCTTCAGATTAATATCTAAACTTTATATACTCCCTGTGGTTAATGGACACCGTCCGAGTCCATCTCTCTCACACACACACACAAGCTAGCCGATATCGCACCCTTAAAAAATTTTTTATCATCTTTTGATATTTTGAAAAATAAATATGTTACACCAATAATAGAAACAACAGAACAACAATAGAACACTTTTTGCCTCCCTCGTATAACTTTGAAAATAACAGACATTTCCAGCATGTTTTGGTACCATTTGAATGGTAGTTTACTCTCATTACTTAACCTATCTCATAGCTTTTACAGCTTCAAAAATGCCAATGCTGGTACCATTTAAAATGAACATCCTGTATAAAATATATTTAGGCAAATAACTCAATTAACCTACTTAAATTTTTCATAAATATCTTATATTTAAAAAATAATGTATGTGTATCATATTTTCTTTGCAAAAATAAACATAATGTATAGAACAAACTTGACATTGACATATTTATCTAAAAATAGATATTGCTTTCGTTCCACTCATAGTAATACAAATCATCTTATAATTATTATTTTATTGAAATCACCAGTTTCTAACGGACATTAACATCTAAACATAAAAACTATAAATTGTTTTTAAATATAGCCGACAAGTTTTCAGAAAATGTATTTATATATATTTTTTCTACTCCTATACTATAAATTGTTAATTAAATGCCAATTTTCAGTTTCATAATGATACTCATTATAAAACTGAAAAATTGACCAATAGAAATCTAGATTTTCAAATACTCAAGTAGGCAGACCCAATATTTTCTGTAGAATGTTTGACAGTGTTTTATGACAGTTTAAATCTTTTGCGTCAGTTTTTTAAAGAAATGTCAAGCACCAGACTACAAATATTTAATGACCAAGGTAAATATATATTTAAACTTATTAATTTTTGTTAACAATAATTTATTACTAATTTTGTATAATAGTTACATACCTACATAAACTTTATGCTATTAGTTCAACAATGTTAGTGAGCCGCATAAGGTTGTTTTCGATCTGTACGTGCCGGGTTCGAGAGTCGGGTAGTACATTTTTTAAATATTTTTTTAAATCTAATTTCTTCGTAGAAAAAATAGTATATGAGACTCTCATGTAATGGTTATCACATGATCGTTGCATAATATACTATTTTCGCGTTTCCTATAATTATGTAATATGAATGTGTAACAGTAATTCTTTTAATGCCAAATCAATAATAAATCTCTAATCTCTTTCTTATCAGTTTTATTTAATTTTAAAGTCTGCTCATACCATAGTGAAGTAACTCAACCGAATTATTCAAAGGATTATTCCATTTTTTCTACATGTTTTCCTTTTAATTTTGATTCGATTTTTCATTTCCCTTGCCCACCAAACCATCTGTTCATCATAATTGTTCTTTTTACTAGTTGCACCTAATTTTATTCAGCTAAAAACTTTAATAAATTATTTTTACTTCTCGGTCCTTTACTTATATTTATATATTTTGTATTATTTATACTAAGTACGTCTCTGTGTTTATATATAAATAACCAATCATCGATGTTGATGGATAAAACTGTTGGTTTAAGATCTATTTTCAGATTTGGCATTTGGTTCC
Organism: Galerucella calmariensis; assembly: GCA_910591675.1. NCBI lineage: Eukaryota > Metazoa > Arthropoda > Insecta > Coleoptera > Chrysomelidae > Galerucella > Galerucella calmariensis. The sequence goes on along the minus strand of CAJUYG010001744.1, from coordinate 21,353 downwards.
TATAAGAAAACTTGTTACTCATGTTACTTTTACACCTTGCTAGATAAATAGTATTTTTTAATTTTTTGAAGTGTCTCGTTTATCGCGTCTAAAGGAAATTTTACACTATCACAGGCAAATATTTACAAAAAGTTGTTTCACGGATGATTCATACGTTTATTTCAACAAGTTTATAGTGTTTTTACAATCTCTAACTTGATTACCAATTAGGTAATTTTATTATATAATAATATATATTGAGTTCTCGATTATTATAAACAAATAGTCCACATACATATAAACCGTTCACACAGAATTGCCTTACAGAGTTTTTGAAAACCAAGGAATAAAGACCGTTCACTGAGAAGCAACAACTACTACCTTGGCTATATGCCACGCAGGACATTGAATTACACTTCAAAGTTGAATTTATTTGCAGGAAACTTTGAAAAAAGTAAATAATTCATTTTAACGTTGTAACAAAAACAAATGTGTTGATCTATAAATTAGTTTCAGAGTTTCTTTAGTCTTAAGTAAAAAATCCTTTCGCTGCTCTTTCAAGCTTCCGCATTAACTCTTAGAGATTAAACTGATGTTAGAAAAAGCAGAAAAACGTAACTATGTAGTTGTATTTTATCTTCTTCATGAAAGTCTTATCTACACGATTTCTTTTGTTAAAGTTTCTGGTTAATTGAATATTAATAGAATTGTATAAATACAACCATGTATTTTCTGAAAAGCATTCCTGTAATAATAAATACTTCAATTTATATATTTCTGAAAAAGTCGAAAGAATCCAACAGCAATAATGAAAGTGTTTACACGATGAGTTTGCAATGTGTACTTTGGGAGACGTTTCAGGGTGTATTATTTGATCTGGGGCGTTAGCTATGAATACAAATTCCACAATTTTCTTGTATTATCGCCATTTGTCAAGGTTATTCGCAGTATTTATCACTCTTTTATCGTAGATTATACCTTGTGTGTTCTCTAGAATAAAACAATTTTATTACATCTCGGAAATGTGTCGTAAAGTTATGAAAATAGGGAGCATTTTCCAAAGTACAAATTAAGCATTAAAAAATTATTTTATTTTTTATTGCTGTCACATGTGATAATTTCACGGCACATGCTATAACTACTGAAGTTTTATTCAATTAAATAAAATAATCAAATAATAAACATGAGAAAGATTCTTTGTCTAATACATGGGAGCTGCATAAATATGACGCTGTTCAATTCCCTGGAAGGTAGAGGCAGATGGCGGTAGTAGCGCTGTAATTCCATTGCCTGTTCTGGCCATTCTTATTCCGTGAATATCGTGTATTCTGTATTCGCTGAGAGCTGACATTCGCTGTGTCGCGTTGACTTTTTTAGAATTCTGACCAGTTTCAAGTGCATAGAAGTGAATATGAGGTTAAGAGTTCCTACATATATCTTTCTAGTTTAAAAATACTGTAAATATAACAGTAATATGTTTACGTTTTATATTTGTTGCTAAATTTATCGATAAACAACAATTCTCTGCGTTGATCTGTCTTATTATTATTTTTAAAACAGCCATGTAGTACGAACGCTTTTTGGAACCACTCTGTAATAAGCGCTCTTTTTTTAACAGTTCCAAGATCTAGAAAGGAACCATCTCCACCTCTGTATCAACATACTCACGACCTACTCGCACCTCACAACAAAATGGACCAGTGAAGTATTGCGAAGTAAAATTTTGTATGAACTTGGGCGTCTCAGGGTCATAGAGTTGCGTGATAAAGGCAAGAAGCCAGCTCGGAACCCATTAGCATTTAGGGTTAGGTTAGGTTTGTGGTGAGTGGGTCTATAAGGCCCTCCATTGTGAGTGGCAAGAAACTATTGTGGCTACACCTATTCAGATTTCACCAATCAAATTCAGCTTCTCCACAAAGCCGATTAGTTTATTTGGTGAGTGATATTTCAGGTCAGAGGGAGAGAGAGAGACCCTGCCAAACATCAGATACCTGATTCAAGCCGCGGCGGGGCGGGCACAAATTATATGCTCTGCTGTTTCATCATCTTCCAGACAAAGACGGCAAGTTTTAGCATATGACGATTCAGATGACACTGGCCGGCTAGACAACGTAGGTCAATGCCTGCTATAGTCTAACATCTGTTTGGAGACATTCTTTGAAGGATATATAAAAGCCTTCGAATGAACCAATCCTAGTCTATGCTCTTCTTGCTGTCCAGGTATTTACTGTTTGTTTGGCAAAACTTATTGCGATGTCAATGGTAGGTTCTGGTCTGATAGAAACACGTGCAGCTCTCTCTCTTGCAAGAGAGTCTGCTTTCTCGTCTCCTTCCAGAAAGGCCAGGGATCCAGACCAGCAATACTTTATTGAGTTCTCCTATTGAGGAGCAGCCTAAAACCAATTTCGACTTAACACGGTGAGAGCTAAGTGCTTTCAAAGCCGCTTGGCTGTCTAAGAAATTGTTTATTGTTCTATGTATGAGAGGGATAGAAAGTCGGATGCTTAGGCTGTCGTTCTCTGATACCGCACAAGGGCAGAGAAACATCTGATCGTCTGTCTCTTTACCTCTTTCCGGAGTTCAGACGGACATTCCTATTTCACAGTGGCCTATGGCTTGTTGTCTCTATCTGTATTACCTCTATGCTCAGCGTTGTCTCTGCTGCTTCTTTTATCCTTCCCAGTAGAATATTTTGGACTAAAAATCCTCAGAATGAGTACAGCTTGAGATTAATTTATATTTAATAAAGAAATATTGTAATAATATGTATAGCAACTTGAAAAGAATAATTTTTGTTAAAAACAAAATTGGAAATACCCTTTTGCAGGTACCGTAATGAAGTTATTCAAATTATGTTCACGCTTACAAAGACTAAACTATAATTTTGTGACAACCTAAGCTTCACATGACACTTTACAGTCAACCGCTTCGCGATTATACGATTTTTTTACCACATCAAACAATTTCACAGTTCCACTAATCCAATTTTCCATTGTTTCAGAATGAAATTACAATATCTGGCAATAGCAATAGTGGCTTTAGCCGCGGCGACCTGTGCCGGTCCGACACATTCACCACCAGCGGCAGAAAATCGATACCGTAAAACTGGCAACAGGGCCGATAAAGCAACAGATTTGAAACGGGAACACACAGCTGCTTCTACGACTGCGAGTAAAAATGTTCCCGCTCCTAATGGAGAGGCGGCGGATAGGACAAAGAAAGCCGTGGCTCCTTGGGATTTGGAGCATACAGAAATCCAAAGTCAAACGTAAGTTTTTTTCAAGAAAAAATAAAAATTATTATCATTATTAACAGTCCAGTAATTGAACACCTGAAAATATCGAAAGCTTCCCATTGCGATGAACTTTGAATCATCGGAAAATGTCAATTTCTTGCCGAGTTATGGAACAATTCGTCCACCCGCTTACAAGTTAATGCATAGACAGCAGAATGGGCTCATTTACATATTTTTTTATTTTACCATTAGGAAGAGCACATCATTTTGAGGCTCTGTGCAAAAAATTAGACTCCTAAGTCGCCTAAAAAGAATTATAAACATTAAACAGCGCTCCTCTCCGAATTTTAGGCGTGACGTCGTCGCATATGAAATCTCTCGTTCAGAGAGCGGATACCGCGCCGATCGGTTTCCGGTTAGATGACTACTTAGCTAGTAACAGTCCTTTGCTTGCTTATATGCTTATTATTTTTTATTATACGTTTTGGCAAACTCTAAACAGTGTTATGTTTGTGAAATAAGAACGTTTAGAAATAATTTAAACTATTCGACACAATGGACCATTCACTGATAAGTCAACATACTTTTGTTTCTGTATTTTTAGGATTTCATTTTTCTTCAATCAGAATCGTTACAAATTACCTTATAAAATACGTTGTGAATCCATATTGAGATGGTTATTGAAAACCACACGCTTGTATTAATCTAAATTTATTAAAAAAAGTAGATAATATTGTTAATTCTTATAGCTTGTGGTGCTATTAATGTCCAAAATTATTGAATAAAATGATGGGTCAGTTCTTTTTTTTTTTTTTTGGCTTTGGACAGCTTGATCCATTCAGCCACGAATTTATTGTACTGTTGCACTGTTTGTTACAATAATCAGCATAGTAGGTTAGGTATGGTACTTAGATTGTACAGGATAAGTATATTCTAAACACTGCATTGACCAGGGAAGTATTCTCCATTCAAGGCCCTAATCAACTTCAATGATGGTTACTTGGTTATGGAAACTTACAACAGGATTATACAGGGTTATTTTTCACGCTAAGGTGCCTTTCATAGCGACTTTACAACACACAAAACGGGGGGTCAGTTCTTCACAAATTAGATTTTATTAAATACTGCCTTTTTCCAAAAAACAGGTAATCTTTTTCAGTAGATCATCAACAAAACTGGCGTGTATTATATGTTTTAAAAGAAATTGTTTTATTTGATTCAAAGTCCGGATCAGCTCTAACAATGACAATGACAATGACAACTGACAACTTTTCTGTGTTCCATTGACCCTGCACTCAGTGCAAAATATCGGTACACTGGTGTAGAGTACGCTCGAACTCGGTGCCAACCTAGTGCATGCCAATGGAAAACGCTATAACTTTCATATGCGGTGACGTCACAGTCATAGTCTTCGCCCCGCTACGGTACGCTTCTTTAATTGGTTGTATTAGGAGAACGACATATTCTATTGACATGAAATTTTCAGAATCATATTTTTATTCTTATTACTTTGATTTACGACAGTTAAAAATGATTTGAAAATTTTAGTAAACGAGCCCATTCCTACAGACAGAGCAGCAGCAGCAGCTCATTATCTCGATAACTATCGAATGATTGGGACTCTTGTTGTAGATTCATTTTTTATCTGAAAAAAAATTCTCTAGTTCGTATATTTAGCCAGATACTAGCGAGAAACCCGTTTTCCGGGTTTAGGGGGCCATTTTCCCCACTTCCGTGAACTCAATCGCGTCAAGTTTTTTCTCGTTTAAAAACACCTGCCGTGACCTACCAAAGCCCAAAGGGAATTCTTCAGGGACTTTTCAGGAGCTTTGTCCCTTCATTTACTGGACTATAATTATTTCCAAAAAAAGTTAAATTTATCCAAATTATCATTTTTATTTTCCAGGTATACCAGTATCTCCGTCTGGAAACCTCCAATCTACTCTCTAAATAGACCATACTTTATCCCTATCTATGGCTCAAGTGGGAGAATACCAATTTATTTCGCCCCTCAACCTTATGAAGGTCACGATAAACCACCTTTCATGGGACCAGCTTATCTTCCTCCCAAGGAGTATCCTCAAACGGAAGCACCACCAGCCGTTACTGTCAAAGATAGATTTGAGTTTGATGATGATGATGATAGACCAGTATGGAATAAAGGTAATTATTTATATATTTTAAGAAAGTACTTCATTCAAATTTGCCGCGCTTCATATTAACCCCACCAGATGGAATCATAGAGAAGATGACTTGCAAGTTTTGAAGTTTCGAGAATAAGACGTCAATACGTCAATCAGTGAATAAATAAATGAATTTTGAGATTTTTAATTAAGAGAAGCAAAGGGTGATAATAATAAACTTTAATTGTTGTCTCTTTCGTATTACAGGTAACTTTGTAATTTGTAATTAATGTAATGTAAACAAAACTGATTATTGTTATCAACAAGAAGATTTAACATCCTTTATATATAAACTCCTGGACAAAATTAACGCACCACTTATATTTTTCTCAATAATCTTTATTCATTGTTAACTTAGTGTACAACAAGTAGGCTATGGACCGTGTTGGATACTGACAGATGTTATTTAAACTAGCTAGTGTCACATAATACCTTGTTTTGACAGTAATTCATATTAAACTTCGTTTTAGAGTAAATCTGTGTTAAATTTTTTTTTAAACGTGTTGATTAAAACAAAATTTCAGTAAGAAGCAAGCGTTTGTTTGTAATTGTTTTTATCATATGCATGTTTGGAAGTTCATTTGCGAGTAAAACAAGTAAGAAAAATGAACCGCCAAAGAAATTTGTCAACAGAGGAGGCAGTGCGAGCATCGACTCTTCTGGATGAAGGATATTCAATGCGACATGTTGCTGGTTTATTAGGAAGACATCATTCCAGTATCAGTCGCGTACCTTCGAAGAACAGGACAAGGGCGAAAACGTTGCACTAATCAAATTGATGATCGTTTTTTGAAACAACGTGCTCTCAGAGACAGGAGAGTTACCAGCAATCTGTTAAAAAATGAATTAGTGGATGATCGCAACGTCGCTATATCATCTCGAACGGTTAGAAGACGTTTACATGAAGCAGAATTGAGCAATAGAAGACCAGCCAAAAAGCACTTGCTTACCAGAGAACACACAGTTCAGAGATTGAATTTTGCAAGACTACATCAGAATTGGACCATCAATGATTGGAAACGGGTTATGTTCTCCGATGAATCCAGAGTTAGCCTTAAAGCTCCAGATGGACGTGAGCGTGTCTGGTGAAGACGAGAAGAAAGGGTTGCTAGCTGTAATATCTCTCCTAAAGTACCTTTTGGTGGTGGCTCTAAAATGTTTTGGGGATGAATTTGCTTCGATGCTTGTACGAAATTAGTCCCTATACGTACGAGGTCTATGAATGCACAATATTACTTAGATAACATTATTGTCGAACATGTAATGCCTTTTGCTCCATTTGTTGGGCCTAATTTTTTATTCATGCAGGACAACGCTCGTCCTCACGTGGCAAGACAGGTTATTGGTTACCTAAATGATGTTAATATCCCTTTATTAGAGTGGCCACCTAATAGTCCGGACATGAATCCTATAGAGCATCTATGGGACTATCTCAAAAAGAAGATCCGAAGTCTTAGACCTCCTGTTGTTAATCACAACCAACTTATAGAGGCCGTTATTGAAGAATGGGAGATTATTCCGCAAGCGTTTGTTGAACATTTAATATCAAGCATGCCTCGACGCAATAATGCAGTAATAAGAAGTAGAGGAGGCCCTACACGGTATTAGGGTTCACCAAAATTCATTTATTGTGTTTCACATATTCTTTTTTCTTTTCTCAATTTGAAAGCATGATAGCTTAATTATGCATTTTCAGCAAAAACTAATTTTTAAAGAAAAAATAAGGTAAATTAAGGTCATGTTAAGGTCATGTTCGACTAATTTTTAGGTATTCATTATTGTTCCAATTTAACTAAGTTTTATTTTGTGTTTATATTGTAAATATTTAGAATAATTAAAGTGGTGCGTTAATTTTGTATGTATTTTGGGGTGACATTCACTGAGACCTAAAAAATCTCTCCCCCTTACTTCTACTCAGTTTCTGAAGAGAATCTCAGAAACTAGTAGTTCCTTTAGTCCTATTTCCCGGAGGAATTTTAGGATATCTGCAGGCTTCAACTTAGGTAAATGTTCCTCTTCTATACAGTAATCCGCCAGGTGATGTGCTCTATGATTCTGAAGTGCTGTGCAGTTGGAAAGTATGTGGATGAAGGTTTCTTCTTCCATGACGTAAAATCTGCATTCTTCTTCCTTCACTATTTCGAGCTTTTTCAGGTGCCCATTCAGGCGACAATGTCCCGCTAGGATACCTGTTAAAACTCTTAGTGCAGTTTCACTTTGACTTATGCATTCATTTGATCTCAACATGTTGTAGTCACCAAGAAGAATATTTGATTGTATAAGCCCTACTAAATCTTTTCAATGATCCGATCTTCTCTTTTTGTCGGCTTTACCCATTTCTTCCAATATTACATTGGGTCTGATTCCGCAAAAAGGTTTAGGCCTCCAGAAAGGTATTTCAGTCCCCTTATTTGTTAGTTAATCTGCTATAAAGGTATTTAACTGCATTATATTCCATCAACTTTATGAGTCGTTTGATAAATAAAAATTGAAATTCTCATCTTTAAGATTCCTATATCTCATTAACGAAGAGATAACATCAAACTGGTTTGCTTCCACATAATTTTGTATGCGAACTAAATAAGATTTCATATCTTTCCGCTCAATCTTTATTGTCTAAATTCACACGGAACTCACGTCAGCAATAACGCTAAAGCCTCGAATTGCAGAATTTAGTTCGTTACTTGTTTACTGACACGTTGAATTGTAGTTGTACCCACTCAAATCTTAATTAGTTTCCCGAATGAAATAGTATTACGGTGCTCGAAACGAGTTAGTTCAGTTTAATATATCTTTATTTACTATCATCTCGAAATTATTACGTTGAAGAATTAACATAAAACAACTAGGAAGTGTAGAACTACTTGGAGAAATCCTCCCTTGGATGCTTTAGTCCTAGGAGTCTATATCTCCAATTGGAGAGGCCCTATATATGCCGATTGTGCTTACTTGTATGTACTACAGTTTACTAGGTTTAATATTTCGTCAGCATCTCCGAGTGTTTTCTATCCAGGAGTTTCCTGTGTTCCAGTTTTGGCACGTGTCTACAGTACGATTGTATTTAGCTTGATCCCACTGAGATGTACAACCACGTGCAGCAGTGTTTTATATCCCAAATACTGCTTTAGGAACAGTGAATTCGGTTTCAGATCCTATCTTTGCTAGTTCATCTGCTATTTCATTTCCTTCTATTCCAGTGTGTCCTGGAATCCATAGTAAGGTGACTATGTTGTTCTCGCCTAGTTCATTGAGTTTGTCTAGGCATTCCCACACCATTTTGGAACTGATAACACAAGAGCTCAGTGCCTTAATAGCTGCTTGACTATCCGACATTATAATAATCCTTTGTCTTCTGTATCCTTTATCAATATTGAACTGGGCGCACTTTCTTATGGCGTGGATTTCCGCTTGAAAGATACTTGGGGTTTTTCCCAAGCTTTCAGAGTGTTTGGTTCCTGGCCCGAACACTCCCATCCCAGCTCCTTCTATTGCTTTTGAGCCGTCTGGGTACCGTTGAATGGCATTCTTTCCAAGTCTGGTAATGGTATTTGGATCCCATTCCTTCTTGTTGCTCATTTCCGTAACAAACTTCTTTGAAAAGTTATACTTCTTCATCATACCGTCTTGTGGCATGTCCCAGGTTGTCTGATATCTAAGAAGTGAGGGGGTGGTTTTTTTTAATGATTTCATCTCTACTTAGTCTGTATCTTGTTCTTTCTGCAACACTATCCACCACCATATGTAGAGGGATGAGGTTGAGAATTGCTTTCATGGCTGCCGTTGGGCATGTTCTCATTGCTCCTGTGATGCATATACAGGCTTGAAGTCTACCATACAGTTTCTGCCGGTGGTCCAGCGTCTCACAGTCCAACAGTTTGCCAGGGTTAAGAAAACCCTTCGTGACATAGTTGGTATAACTTTTCGAAGAAATTCGATAAGGATTTTAGTAACAAGAAGGAATGGGATCCCAACACCGTTACCATTGACTCTCTGGGCACTTTCACCAGGATAGTTACCTCCATGGACACCTACCACCAGGATATTTATTTCCTTGGACATCTTCCCCTTCGAGAAATAGGAAAATTGTTTCTATTAATAAATGCTTATCTTCAAAAAACATATTTTAGTAAAACCGACCTCAATAATTATTATTTTTAATTTTTATTTTCAGGCAATAATGATATCAACGATAAAGAAACTGATAAAACCGTAAGACCACCAGTTCATCTTTCCGCCGAAGATGAAAATATAATGAACGCAATCTTTAAAATGACGCCTACTCAAGCAACTCGCAAACCTGCTCGCCCTAGACCGACTCCAAGTAGAACTACCACTACCAGCACACCAGCTCCAGGTACTCCAGGTCCTAGTAACTGCGTATGGGCAGTAGTTTCTTGTTGTTCAGCTAGTACGAATGTTTATCCTGAGAAATGTTTCGAGCAACGAGGTTGCCCGGGACCGTTTTGGGGAAGTAGTCCTTGTGATACTGAGTTTGCTAAGGCAGCTGTTGAGGCAGCTTTGAAATACTATAACCCTTGAAGGTAGAAGAGGATTTGAACGGTTATATTGGATAATTTTGACAGTGCTATTGTTTTACTATTAGGAATTCCTGTATTGAAGATATCTCGGGATTGCATTGTTCGGGGTTGCCTATTCAACGTTTTGATGAGACGTAGTCTATTATATTTTCCAGTATTTACTGCCATAATATATTTAGAAATCGTTTTTTTTACACGTGAACTTGTTAACAGTATTGAGGTTAAAATTTGAGCAAAAACAATGTGTCTCAAATTGTTAATTTACAGTACTTATATAACAGATGCACTGGAAAAAATTATTTGATTTAAACTTAGGTCTCCATTATTTTTTTTATGTAAAATATAGACGATTTAGTTGACCTAAGTTTGAAGAATTGAAAAATGTGACTCTAAAGAGTTTCTCGCTAAATTTTATGTATTTATTTATATATTTGTGATAATATAGGGTAGCTTTTATATAATATTGCGCATATATTTTGTAGGACAATATTATTATAAAATATTTACAATTTTGAAAAAGTTGTTTTATTTCGTTTTTCCTAAATTTATGGACAGAGTTACGAAAAGAGTGCGAAGAATTATGTAACAAACCATACCTAAAGTAACTAGACCTAATGAAAGCAAGCAGTTTCATGAAAGTTAACACAAGGCCTGCTAGAAGCTGCTTTGAAATGCCGCATACGTGGTCTATGTGGCGCCCTCTACAAAATACTTAGAAATAGATACAAAATTATGATTTCTCATACCAAAAAACTCCCAACCTCAAATTTTTGTGCATATACGTCAAAAAGCGTTGAAGTTATTGTATAAAAAACGAAAATTGAAATTTCATGTTTAACACCCTGTATCTCTCTTAATATCAACATTTTATAAAGGCTAGTTAATTTAAATCGCAATATTTTGAAGTGAAGATTGTAATGTACCTCTATTTAAAATTACTTAAGGACCATCCTGTATCCTGTCAAATTTCTAGCTACACATTATACGTAACTCTAGAATCAAGTCCCCTAGCTTTACCACTCTGTACAGGCTCTTCATCGTTTGGTTATCATCTTCTTCAGGAATCAGTCTAAGCTGTCTTAAGAGTGTCTGGGAATTTTTCATGAAAAGTTGTTTCTAATAATATATGCTGTTTCTTGTATACGTACTCAAACAATTCAATAAACCTTAAACCTATTTAATACTTGGTGAAGAAAGTTGCAAGAAAAAACCCTGTTCACTGCCAGCACCGCCCTAGGGGCGTTCGGTCGATTTCGATAAAAACGCCGAGACCGCCGGAGAGGTTCTTGTATAGTTCTAATAGAACGACAGAGAGATTTATCTGGTCAGTGTGAATTGGTAAGCCGTGTGAGTAGTTTGTTTTGTTAACATAGTCAGGCAGTAATGGTATCTTTAGAATGCTCCCAGATTGGCTGTGATTGTGAACTCATGAGACTAAGGAGGATTTCTCTAATTGGAAAGCTTTAAGCTGGGTACAGACCAAGTTCTCGAGCTGTTCTCGAATAGTTTGCGAACTTTTTCGAGCTTGGTGTATACGCCTGTTCGCGAACAGTTCTAGAGCAGCTCGGCAGTTCGTTTGGGGTTCCGAGTCGAGTCGGTACTTTCAAAGGGTTCGTTTGCGAACACGTGGCGAACTCAGTACCTATGTGTGTGGACGTTGACTGTTCGGTATCATAAGTGCAGTTCTAGCACAGTATACCAAAACAACCAGTAGTGCATCTCAACTTCGCGCATCGGTTGTGCGCAGTTCGCCATTTCGGCTTAGAAGCCTCTCAAGTTCAGCAAGGACGGCGTATTGTGATGCCTTTTGGTCAATATAATAAGTTAAAAATAATATTTGAACAAAAGACATAAATTCCCTTGAAGCTAATTTCAATAAATCATAAGAATAGAAGTAGGAAGGTTGCACGTACGAAGTCAAGTTCAGAGCGTGAAATAAACATAAATAGTATTATTTATATTTACTTATGATGAACTTGACTCGTCGTATAAATATGCAAACGATAGTGTTAGTGTTAATGTTAATGTGAATGTTAGAATATGAATATCACAATTCATAAGTAATAAGTAGTATAATGTATAGTAGTAAGTTTAAGTAATAAATAGAACGTATCCCAGTGCTAAAGGTAGTTGTTTTATTCCTGTAAGATGACCCTCCGAGTGACCAGCAGCACCACCTATTCAGAGGCCCTTCCACACCTATAATCTACCAAAGTATCCATCAGCGATACATTCATTACAGTATTCTACTTCTGTTTAGGGACAGTTTTGTTTGGTTTAGTCACGTAAGCAGTGGCGTGGTGTGAATTAAATTTTTTTTTGGGTGACAGTAATCAAAAAAGATGAATAAAGTTAAAGCAGGTGTAGTTTGTGCTGCAAAGAACTGTAAAAATAAATCATATATATGAAAAAAAAAGATTTTTTTAAGTTTCCCTGTTTTCCTGTTTTATTTATTATGAATTTATATATAAGGGTTCGATTATATTATACACTTAAATAGAAATACACATAAATAGAAATTTCAAGAAAGATAATAAAAAAAATGAAGAAATTTATTGATCTTTACAAAAAGGTATACCTACAATGTTATGCCAGTTACTTCTATAAATAAATAAACCCGAGATGTTTAGACACGTCATTACACACTAAAAGTTTAAAATTAATTTACATAAATTCAACATGATTACATTTATTTTACAATTAAAATGCAATTTTATTTATTTAATTAAATTTATAAGAGTAAATCAAACTTCATATGAAGATCTGGGCCATTCAAAATCGAATACCTCCTCTATCTCATTAAATGCCTGTCCTACAAGCTCCTGTTTCACTATAAATTTTAATTTCTTGAGTGTAAAGTTTCTCAATAATACTGGAAGAGTGTTACCCTCCTGATTCATTTTTGTTAGTCTAATCAGGTTTTTGTATTATAGGTGTGTATCATTGATCCAGTGGTGTACTTAATATGTTTATTTTTATCCTCGTATCTAAACCCGAATGGCTGTTTCAAGGCCAAATGAAATTATTGCGTACAAGCGATGCGCGAAGCTGAGATGCACTACTGGTTGTTTTGGTATTCTGTGGTTCTAGTACGAACTTTTCAACGAACTGGACACAGAACTGAAACTCTTCTTGTGTGGACAATGTGTTTGGGAGCTGCTCGGGTTCAATTCGGGAGCTGTTCTCAAACAGCTCGCGAGCTCTTTATTTCGGTCTGTACCCAACTTAAGAGGATAAACGGTACAAACCGGAGTACAAAAAGCATAAAGACTAAAGTACCAAGGATTTGGAACTTCACGTTATAGAAAGGAAGTATTAAACGGACAGTCTGTATATTATTAGTAATTATAAGTAGAAGAATCTTCCGGACAACTAAAATTGAATACACAAAATGAAAACAAACTTGAACCTAATAAATACTGGATATCCCCAGCAGCTTCCGTATCGGTATACCGATCTAAATCGTGTGCACTCGAGAAATAATATTCTTTCCATGCGAGATTTTATTCTGTGATTTATAGACGTTATTAAAAATACGAAAGCTGGTGGATACCGATACGTTGCTCCGTGTTTCTAGTGACGTGTTTCAAGCTTCGTTGAGTCGCATTGACATCCACCCCAACCCATGATTCATAATAAGGAAAACGATGAAAAAAAAAGTATCACTTGAGATTAGAATGTGTCTCGCGAGATAGATTTTCAATTTTTCACCGAAAGGAAACCAAACAGAATGAACGGTAATAGAATATGATTGCTTTCGGGATTTTTCTTATTTTGAACAAATCGACATACGCTTAAATTGTCGTGAAGTCAACTAATTTTACCATTGGGAAAGTTTTATATTTCTTTTAGACGTTTATTAGTAATTTCAAGGTGAATTAAGTGAATAAACAAAAAAATAAGAAGCTTGTCTCCTATAAGTAGATACAGATTAGAGAAATCTTAAAAAAAACCACCTCCTCACTTAGATATCAGATAACCTAAGACATGCCATAGGATAGTAGGACGCAAAAGTATGCAACACCTAATACTGGTTAAAGCAGTGCGTATGTATGGTGGCCTGCAAACAGGCGTATTTGGAATTCACTATTTTTGTAAATTACTTACGAGAATTACAACAAAGTAAAGAAAAATAATTCCAGAGGAACGATATCTTAATTCATACAGCATACATGCACTTATTTAAGCTCAAAAAGACACACTCGAAGTAATATCTGTAACTGACGTGTACGCAAATACCTACGAAAGTTTTAACTTTTTTCCGAACGGAACAAGCTATGCGATATTTAAGAAAAAATACTGGAATCCATTTTAATCCCGAAAGCGGGGTAGCGACTAACAATGGAATTGAACGTAAACTGCAAAGAAATTATGTTACCGATAGAATTTTATCAAATGCTTGTTAAATAAAGTAGGGTTAGAAGAACAAAAACTAATAGCTCATAAAATCCTACTAAAAGCAATTTTAAGTGCTACTCAGTATGAAATGAAGTTGCTTAAGATGACCTATTTTACTCTTGGGTTTGATAAAAAGGTTCATTTGTATCTCTTAACGTCTGCGACAAGTAGTTTTATGAAATTAATTGGGCATGTCCACCAACTGACAAGTTCACACTAATGAGAGTTGCCCTGAGATTAAACAATTATATGGATATATTTTGGGTGTGTAATTTGTTTGTTTTGTATTGATTTAATGATAATTTTTATTATAAACAGTCAGAAAAAGCTTATAAAATAACTATTACTGGTCTAGGACCAATGAATGCAGTTTCAGGCAATAACATTGCTAGGGTGTCTGCCTTTTCACTGCCCTCAATACCCTTGTGTCCGAGGAGCCACTTGATAGTTACTCTATAATAGTTTGCCAGGGTTAATAGTTTTTGTAGGCAGTCCCAGAGTATAGTGTATAGATTGCGATTGCTCGTTAGAGTATAGGAGTTAGTGATCATCATCTTTGGACACATTTCACCAGAATATTTATATCATCCAACATCAACTAAAGAACTTCCTGGACACCAGCGCCAGAACATTTACACCCTCCTACCCTCCTTGTTGTTACCCTCTCCAAGATATTCACATCCCTATGGACACCAGCGCCAGAATAATCACCATCCTGTATACCAGTATATTTACCTTTCTGGACACTTTCACCAGGATAATCACCTCTCTGGGCACATTCCACCAGGATATTCAACTCCTTTACACTTGAACATCTAGAGAGATAAATATTGTGGAAGAGTCAAAATGGGCTCTAAGTTCTAAGACAATTAAATTGGAAACTATAACCAGTTGTGAACAAATAACATTGCACTAAGAGTTTTGACAGGAGCTCAAAAATTGATTTGTTGTAAGGAAGGTGTTAAGAGTTAAGTGTGATGACAAATTTGACTTATATGGCAGCACCAAGTATCCGAAAAATCTCTGTGATTTGAGACAAACTTTCATTTCATCATAATCTAATTCGTTTTTAATTTAAATCATCCCTTCAAAGATCGACGATGGTTTTTTTCAAAAATTTATATGCTAACCCCGCCATAAAACATTTATCATGTCAGGTCCACTTTATAGTTTCAGATAGAACGTCGCTACCTGTTACTTTTTGCTATAAAAAAGGAGATAACTTTTTACTCTCTTTTGTTATCCGCTAAAAAGAGAACTGGATATAAAACGTTTCATGAAATCCATTTTAATCTATGAAAGCCTCAGCCCTCTGGTAATTTCAGCGCTTTACTTCCTTATTTGAAGGACTTTAATCGGTCCCTATCTCTAAAACAGTGGCACAGCCGAAAGGAACTTGAATAAACATTAAAATTGTCAATTATATGGAATATTTGTGTCCAGCAAATTGATTATTTTATTGGCTTATGTCTTAGAAAGGTCTTAGAAAGTTATTCAAATTGACCAGTTGATATTGTCATGGTGGTTGCATAACGTATGGTTGTAATCATAATATGTCATAATTTTCTGTGTTTACAATAGTTTACATTGTCCATGAAATATATATTCAAGAATATGTCCTTTTAGGGAAATGATAATTAGAAAAGAACTCCAACGTCTTAAGCAATACAACTGTTTGTTGTAGACCATAGAAAAATAAATAATATTTTTTTAAATTTATAAAACTGGGATTGCTGAGACATTTTAATTGTAAATTTATGTCACTAGCAGCACGAGGGAATTATAAATAATCGTCGAGAAAGGATGTTTTCAAAAAATTGCTCCTTTTCAAATGTAAATATCCATCGATGTATATCTATTTGGTCTGTCATCTATTTTGATCACCTGTGACAGCTGCACTCTTCTTTTTCCGAAAATTTTCTTAGAGCCACAGAACTATATATATATATTTGCCCGAAAAAGGAAATGATCGATTCAATTTGACATGAAACCGAAACTAAAACACAAAATATGCAACTTAACATCAGGAAAAGCGGGATTACCAATGTATTTTGGACCAAAAATGACGTCTGAAACTTCTACTTACATGTTTCTGTCCAGGTTTTGATAAGAGGCCTGCCTTTTCAGGTGTTTATGTTACAATCATGCTTTTTGACAACCAAATATCAACCAAATATCGAAGTAATCCAATTTAATTATTATTTATATAAACTAAAAAACAAATTACAATTACAGAATTAACCCTAATTGTAATTCTCTGTACGATGTCAAAATCATCCTCTTCTATTTAAAAGAATCGATTTCCCTGTCTAGTTTCACCAAATCGAATAGACACAATAAAATTTACTCCAATTTGAAAATCCAGCTCTCTGCGAGCTCTTTGTTTGAATCAAATCGATTCCATCGCCACTACTAGAAAGAATTTGTAATTCTAATGGTAGAAAACTTGAAATGGGTACTTTGATCCGTCAACCAGAAACAAAAATCGAATTGGAGCAGCTTCCTCTTCAAAATAAAAGTTTTATAACGATTCGGAGTCCCGGAAAATAGTTAGTTATTTTATATTGTTCAGGTTTATACACAGAGTCTAGTGGTTAATATAAAATGACCATTTAAAAGTATCAAGTATTTTTTCACGATTCCCTGTATATAATCAACACTTTAATGCCTACGTCTTACAAATAGCACACCCTTCAAGTTTCAGGTCTCTACGATCAACTATTTAGGCTGTACGTTAATATGTCAGTCACTTATTCAAGAAAGAGCGTTTCATATATTATAATAATATATTATATTATATAAATTAATTGAAAAATACACTCATGTAATCATATCATAATTATAGTTCGATGGTATTTCCTATAAATGCGTGTAAAAATCGCAGAACCTTATTATACGATGAAATCTAAAAGTGTGCTATGGTTTCCTGCTGCCTGTCCACCGAAATCATAAATCTGAAGTTGGTCATGAATCTTGATTCGTGAATTCGTTTTAAATGGTGTCGGTACGGGCGAATATTTTTGGACAATCTAAGTGAAATTAATGAAAATTAATGAAAATCGGGCGTAGTGGTATGTAAAACTATGAAACTATTAGTGTTTTGTCCATTTTCAACGATGACTACGAGTACAAGGTAAGATTTTAAGTTATAATTTGTAATAAATTTGTTCGCAATTTAAGGTTATGTGTACACCCCTTTTAATATAATGGACTGTTCTGATATTTGTCTACTTAGACAAAAAATGTTACCAAAAAAGGAATAAACTTTTATACCTAAATATCATATAATTCGAACATAGTGATTCATACATGTAGTTTCAAATGAATTTAGATAATCATTACTTTGATATAGGTTTTAGATCTATATTATTGACAGAAATATTTAGATTGATTCATTGTAGGTAATTTTTTGATCATTTTCTTTCAAAGGATAATAATTGAAACAATCATATTTCTTTTTAAAAATATTTATCTTCAGTTGTTAAAGTAAATAATATGTCATTGTAGAAAATTGATTTCGGGTTCGTATTGACAAATCGACTTTCAAAAAGAAAAATGAACTCAAATAGTGAAGAAACGAATCGAGTTAGAGCGTAGGTAGGTAGGTAAACTCCTTTTTTTTTATTGATTGTTATAAACGGAATTGGAAAAATATAAAAGACGGGTTGTTATGTTTCAAGTAATTAGAAACACAACATTAAATAAAAATATTTGTAGATACCTAGATGATGAAAGCTATAATATTTATACAGGGTGGTGCAATCTTCTGACATCGGAGGATTACATCGTTGTGGTGATAGATAGAACTGTATAGTTTTGTGTGAGCTAATACAGTTACTGTGGGCACATTTTGAAAATACTTTCGATTCTACAGGGTGTTCCAAAACCACGTAGCAGCACAAACTTACATTTTTTCAAATGGAACGTACTATATTTTGTTCAGAAATCGAAAAGAGCTCACCGAGAGCGTTACAAAAATATAGTACTCTAATATATTATAAGGGTGTTTTACAAAGATATGGCCAATTATTAGCAAAAAAGACCTCCTCTTTAACACTCTGCAAAACAGTAAATTAAAATAAATCAACAGGTTTTTGTACTGAAATGT
Organism: Galerucella calmariensis; assembly: GCA_910591675.1. Lineage (NCBI taxonomy): Eukaryota > Metazoa > Arthropoda > Insecta > Coleoptera > Chrysomelidae > Galerucella > Galerucella calmariensis. The sequence goes on along the minus strand of CAJUYG010001744.1, from coordinate 2,912 downwards.
CATACACACATCATTGGCTGTGCTCAGTATCAATTACTTTTTTCATCTGTGGCTTCTTTAATACAGGGTGAAACAAAACGCAAATCAAGCAATATCTCAAAATTTTTAAATGAATCACCCTATAAGTCTTTTTACAATTTGTTAGTACAATTGATAAACTTTCAATCGATGTAGTACACTTAGGGCATTAGTTAATGGAAAATCGTAGATATTTTATGATAATGGTCAAAAATAAGTATTTTACATACACAAATTAAATGGTATTAAATTTTTACATGCAGCATCTTGTGAATTTTAACATTTCTAAGGCATATATTTCAATCGTAATTTTGGATGCATCTACAATATCTAATCAATGAAATAAAATGTTTGCTAATACCGTAGGTACCTGGAATTACCAAAAGTTCCATATTTATTCATGTTCCACTTTCAAGAATTGTTATTATAGGCTTGTTTGAGAATGGGCGAAACATAATCAAGCCATATTTTTGATTATATCAAGTGGGCTACTATCAAAATAGTATATACTAATAAATGTCAAAGAAATATTGCTGTATTCTTCGTTTGTGTTTAGGGAGTTGGTTCAAACACAATAGTTAACTTGTGGTTCCAACAAGATGGAGCATCTGTATATCAGAAATTTTACCGACAGGTGGATAGGACGTGGTGTACCAATTTTGTGGCCTCCTCGATCTCCAGATCTCACAACGATGGATTTCTTTTTATTGGGATACATCAAGCAACTTGTGTATCAAACGGAACCTACTACCAGATAAGACGTGAAAGAAAGGATTCGTAACGCATTTACCACAATAACTCCAGCTATGTTGGAAAGAGTAAGATCCTCGTTTTTGAAAAGAATTGTATGGAAGTAAATGGTTGCCATTTTGAACACATAGCATAAACTACTATACTTTTTATAGAATGCCAATGTTCATTTATGTAAATGTGAGTGTTCTTATAATGTTGGTTTTCATAATTGTTAGTTTTTCAAAAATAGAAAAAGTTGGAAAATAAAATACAAGCTTGCATTTTACATAACTGAGATATATACTGTTTGTGGCGACTTAAGTAATTATTTCGTAAAGACTACAAACTGCTTTTATATTTATTAATACTATAATGACATTAGCCTACTTACAGTAAACAAAAATATTTCTTCCAACATAATTCCTTCTTTCCTTCCTCTAATGGTAAGAGTAAAAGTCAAAGATATTTTAGATGCATCCAAAATTACGATTAGAATTTATGCCTTAGAAATGTTAAAATTCACAAGATGTTGCATGTAAAAATTTAATACCATTTAATTGTATGTAAAATACTTGTTTTTGACCATTATCATAAAATATCTACGATTTTCCATTAACTAATGCCCTAAGTGTATTACATCGTTTGAAAGTTTATCAATTTTACTAACAAATTGTAAAAAGACTTATAGGGTGATTCATTAAATAATTTTGAGATATTGCTTGATTTGCGTTTTGTTTCACCCTGTATTAAAGAGGCCACAGATAAAAAAGTAGTTAATACTGAGCACAGCCAATGATGTGTGTATGACATTTCAGTACAAAGACCTGTTGATTTATTTTAATTTACTGTTTTGCAGAGTGTTAAAGAGGAGGTCTTTTTTGCTAATAATTGGCCATATCTTTGTAAACCACCCTTATAATATATTAGAGTGCTATATTTTTGTAACGCTCTCGGTGAGATCTTTTCGATTTTTGAACAAAATATAGAACGTTCCATCTAAAAAAATGTAAGTTTGTGCTGCTACGTGGTTTTGGAACACCCTGTAGAATCGAAAGTATTTTCAAAATGTGCCCTCAGTAACTGTATCAGCTCACACAAAACTATTAAGTTCTATCTTTCACCACAACGATGTAATCCTCCGATGTCAGAAGATTGCCCCACCCTGTATAATTTTTTTACATATATTTCAACTTGTTTTTATATCAGTTCGAATATCAAAAACTTGTAGATACCTACTAGCCACATTTACGATTTATAAAAAGGCTTATTTTACAAAACATGTGATACAGACACTACCAAATGGACGTTAATAAATTGAATTGAAAACAAAGTGATTGGATTCTATATAGAAAACGTTAATTGGAAACTTGAAATTCATATTTGTCTTGCGTCGTTTTCAGATATCGTTCTCCATTTTGATTGTTAATTAAATAGTTTATTTATTTAGAGAGGGAAGTACAAATTAAGATCCTCACTGATTTTCAGTTAGAATTTCTGCCAGTGAGGCCATCAAATTAATTCAAAGAATCTAGTAAGTACTTGAACTTGCTTTTGAAATTTAAATTTTGTTTGTTAAAATAAGTACTCAACAATTATTGTAAGAAAAGGTGGATGTATTTAAATGTTAATTTTGTAAAAGAAAAATTTTCCTATCTTTATAAAAAGAAGGGTATAAAACTCGGTATAAAATGAAATGAAAAACTTTAATTAATAAAAAATATACCGGTTGTTCCATTAAGAATTGCCCCTATTGTAACTGAACCTTATACTTATACAACCTTTGAACAAATATACAGGGTGTTTCCAAATGACACTTACAACGTTTGCATGTAGATACCTCTCGTAAAATTGGACAAAATAATGTGAGGATTAAGGAATCCAGCACATTTACTTTTCGAAATACTGGGTGTTAAAGTTTTGAAAAATTAAATGTTTTAATTCGATTATTTTAAAACGGATGGATAAATTGATTTGACATTTGGCAGGTTGTTTTTAAATGTAAAAGGGCATATTTTGAGGGAAAAATATTTTTCAATTTTTGATCCAGTGGTGTAGATTTGGAAGAATATGTTATCTTTGCCCCTCCCATTTTTTACGCCACTGACATTTGAAGCCATTTTTATTCAATTTTGTATTTCACAAATATTTTCAACAATCTTCTC
>CAJUYG010001743.1:42827-53735 GCA_910591675.1 Galerucella calmariensis | reverse complement strand
TATAGTAATAGATAGCGCACAATGTTTGGCAAGATCAAATATGTACTAATATCATAATTCGAGAGCGAATCATAGTGTTAGGATTGGCTGTGTAAGCGTAAACCTCTCAGCGTATGTTTTAGTTTGTTTTATAGCTGATAGATAAATATATCCTGGGGAATTTCAAACAAAAACCTTTGACACAATCTCACTTGCTTTGTCGTCACGTTCAGATATTAAAAAGTTATTCCCAAAATGTATTTTAATTTATTCCGTCTTTCTAACATAGGATTAATTTGTGACAGTTTCTATTTACCATGGGCATATGATAGAATTTTTGAAAGGGGTTTATTTATCAGTATTTTCACTTCTGTCTATTCTTTCTTTTGCAGTTTCAAATTAACTTCGAGGCTATATGGTAAGAGCTGAGCGCTTTTAAAGCCGTTTGGTTATCTGAAAGAAATTTCATAATTTTATGAGTGTGGGGAAATATGAGATTTTCTTTGCTATTTCTAGTCCAGTCAACTTCTTTGCAAATTCCATCAGTAGTATGTCATTATATGAAGATCCCAGCTGATTGATTATATTTCCTTCATACTGATATCTTTTGCAAGGATCATACTTTTGTTGAGTTATCAAACATTTAAAATAGTGTCTTCTTTATGTACTTTGTGGTGTATCCATAATTTCATTTGTTAATTTTTGTTGGTAAATTAACCCACCGGAACGATTGAATAGTAATTTTAAAAATATTGTGGTTTAATTTCCCAAAAATCTTTTAAAATAGTGGTTATGCCACTCACTTCCTTTTTGGAAAATTATAACCATCAAAGTCACTGTCAATCCCAGAACTTTCACATTTAATGTCTGTCTCTATGTGCGATGATTAAAAAAATATCCATTGGGTGATTTAGGTATAATCATATCCCTGTACCATATAAGTGTGTCAAGATTGTAATGAATATGTTCTTTGGGTAGTGAATTGGAACGTTAATTACACTAATAGTCTTTTATTTTGTGTTTTAAAATTAATTTTATCTATAAATTATTTCAAATAAATTAATGAATTGCCATTTGAAATGGATTAAGTCAGTGCCTTATGGTGAAATAAATTACTTCTGACCTATTATATGGAATAAACGTAAATGTAAACGAAAGTATAGTGTGAAAGGATTTCCTGTCGTTGGAGACCACCTGAATAGGTAGGGCATCTGGTTCATAATAAAAATTGTACCCTAGATACTAATTATATAGATACAATATACATTATGGCAACGGTTTTAAAAGACTTGACTCTAGTTCTTGCTTATTCAACGGAAATTTACTATTTTAAAAAATATTTGACAGGATATTTATTATTATTGTTGTTACCAAACCGATTTTTTGAATATTTGGGTGACAGACTAAAGAAGAATCTTCTGTTTGTTAGCTGAATGCAGCAGGCAGTTCGGAACACAGCCATTTTCAGAACCAGAATGTATAATTGTTATCCTTTCACCTTTATTTGAAGGAGCTTCCGTTGTACCAATAACATCTATTTGAAAATTTTACAAAATATCACGTGCCATGAAAAAACTCTATATGAATTTTAGTAATTCAGAGAAATCTTGGAATAGGTACCTACTGTTAAAGAAGCCATCCTGGCTTGCAAAGTAGCATGAAGATCTTCAGATAACAAACGGATTTAAAATGGCCAGAAAACTAAGAAATTTAATAATTGGTCTTAACTAGGATAGGTAACTGGTATTTGAAGTGATAGAGTTCATATAATAACCTTTTTGGTGTGCGTCATCGATTGTTGATATCTTCCTTCGCACATTACGTTGGAAGAAATGGAAAAAACAGATCTCAGATTAATCCCAATCAAAAAAATTAACCGTTTGAATGTATTACAAACGTGAACCCTGATCTTTGACTTGAAAATTATGATTAGTTGATGTTTAGATTACGTGCAAGAGCGACCTATCAATCGGAAGAAATAACAGTTTTGAAAATAGGATGCAGACGTACCTTTCTTAACGGCAATGTGTCTTACGTCTTTTTCTAATGTCCCACTGACAGTTCTCGTCACGTTGTTTACGGTCATTTATTATTAATTTATGAAAGTGAATATTAATCTCATTGTTATTTTTAAAAACATCAGCATTAAGGAAGCTCTCAAGTATTTTTAGTCAGAAGAAGAAGCTGGAGATTATCAATTTCATAGCCTACGATCCTGATGATTTAATTTACTAAATTTTAGGTTAGTTATACGACATACCCAAAGCTCGAATATACATCACAAACGATGACGCACACCAAGAAGTCTATTGAAAGTATGGTTGAAATAATACCCTTCTTCTTGTTAATGTCTTTCTAACACATTACGTAGGAAGAAATGGAAAAAAGGCAGGTCTGTGATTAATCCTAATCAAAATATCACAATAATGAACCGTTTAAATGTATTACAAACGTTAACCCTAATCTTTGACTTACAAAAATTTTATTGGTTGATGTTTAGATTACGCTCAAGCTCAACCTATCAATCAAGAGTTTAAAATACTATGAAGGCGTTACTTTCCTAGCGGCAATAAGTCTTGTCTTTTTCTACTGTCACACTGACAGTTCTTGACAGGTCTGTACTTTGTTGTTTACGGTCAATTATTATTTATGAGAAGTGAATATTAATCTTATTGTTTTATTTATATGAATAATACAAAAATATGCATGAATACACTGAAAAACATCAGCATTTTGAAAGTTTTCAAGTACTTTCAGTTAGAAAAAGAAGCTGGTAATTATTAATTGCATAGCCTTTTCGAATTTGGTTAAATACAATCCTGATGATCTTATTTATCAAATTTAAGGTTAGCTATATGTCAAAATAGCAAATAAAATAAACGACATGCCGAAAACCCGGATATACCTCACAATCGATGACGCACACCAAGAAGGGTATTATTTTAACTACTACTATATGATGATGGTAATATTTTTGAAGCTGTATTTAAATGTATAAACCCATTCCCTCTTCCTAGTTTGAATTTAAATAAACAAGCATTAGTTCAGAGTCATTTCAAATTGAATGAATTTAAAAGAAAAGCGGATCCAAGCTGGATAATTTGAATAAATTAACATTTTGGAAAATACTGCTTAATACATGATCTCTATGTTATTATAACTGTAGACCAAAGCCCAATCAACAATCTAGAAGATACATCAGTTTAATTTACAATGTTTCTAGCATGGTTTCGATACATACAGATTGCGAAAAGTCTTCTCGCGACATAGGATTTACACAAATACGACAAGGAAAATATGAGAAGAACTACTTGGAAGAGAGAGAAGAATGATTGTGGGCAGTCAGCATTAGGCGTCTGTTCAGTTACAACTACCAATCTGATATGAAAGCAGCGTTGCCAGTTAGGAATAAATAACTTATTTTGCATTTGATCTTTAACACGGGATAAATCCGTATTTAGTGGGAGAAGATAGAGATTGGTGATATTATTAGCTTTTAAAATAAGTGAGATCAAACACAAATGAAAAAAAAAATAATATAGTTCAAGAAAATCTTTGTGAAAATTACAATCTGAAATAAATAAAATCTATACACTGCTTTAGATTTTACAATTATTGGGATTTAACATTGTTGCAGACAAAAATTGAAAATAGCTTTTACAGATAAGTATATTTGGCAACAGCGGTTGAAATGGGGGGCACTGACACGCCCATTGCTGACTGCGCACAATTATTCCCTTTCTGTCTTTGTCTCTTTCAACTAGTTATTCTAATATTTTCCTTGTCGTACTTACGATACGTAAATCGTATGTCGCAAATAAAATTTTCGGAATCTGTATAAGCAGAAGATTGAATTCAACAATCGTTCTATTTGAAAAAAAATGTCAACGAAGCCGAAAGCGCGATGAAATGTATAGTACTCATAATGAAAAAAAGGGGCGACGACCCAGCACTGTAGTGGATCGCGATAATTACAGTCAAGCAAGGTCGGACATGGTTAGTACTTGGATGGGTGACCATGCCAGGGAAAATCATCGTATAGGGCCCGTACAGCCTGCAGCGGACTAGCATATCACAGCTCGCAGGCATTATACCAATGAGCACAAGGTATAATGTAGATATGCTGTCTTTCGGAGGAGACGTAAAACCGAGGTCCTGAGTCCATGGATGTTGGGCTCGTTAAAGAACGCTTCCACTGGTTGGAGTGTTAGAGTGCTCCCAGCGTCGGTGATTAGCCCCAGTCGCAGAAATAGACCGACGTTAAATAACAGAATAAAAAAAATAATGAAAAACCTCTATAATAAGCCGAAATTTTTAAATTTTGTGTTAAAATGTTCCTATGAACTGCGAGACTATGATCCTTGTTAGACACTGTATAATGGGTATTTTCACTCAGTGGTCAATCAAAATGGTGACAATGTCCAATCAATGTGAATTGAATACATGTAAGCATAGCCTCCAGCGTTGTGTCTGCTAGTGTCATTATGTACATTGAATGGATATATCTAATAGGAATTATCCATCGTCTTTGTTACAAAATTGAATTATTATTAGTTTGTTTTATTATACAATAATTTTTAAATATTTAATGAAGTAGTATGTGAGATGAAATAATTGCACTTGGAGCTTTTTTTTTAAATTTCAATGAGGAACTGTAATTTCCAACGACATCACAAAAGTTTCGATGCTTTGGAAGTACAGGATTGGAAGTAAAACAGAATGTCCTCTGGACACCTCTCTGGACATTCAGAGGACGACCATATTTGGACATATTATTTGTATTCTAAACAATTATGATTATTTCAGTTATTCTCAGTGGATATCTTTATGCCTAGCTTTAGTTTCATAATAAACATTTATTGTTGAAAATATGCTTCAAGCCTTCAAAAAATAAAATTTCTTGAAAATTGATTTCATTATATCTGGTGTAGTATTATTTCCACAGGCTAGTAGAGCCTCATTAATTTATATTATAAATTTAGTTTGCCTTTCTGCTTTCATTGTTTTTAATTTTTTGTGCCGTGGCTGCTTCAGTTTCCCGACTACTCCTTCCTCATGATTCGAATGGTGAATAAATAACATTATAATTTCTCTCAAAAAATAGGATAGAAATTGTAATAAAGGTGAGTTTTATAAAGTGTAGCTTTCAGTATAAGACCCCTCTCAACTTCTTTTTGTGGGGATACTTGAAAAAAAATGTGTATATAAATAGACCAAAAAATACTAATAAACTCAAAGAGCGGATACGCATTGATATGTGACTCAGGATGAGTAGGCTATTCGTTTTCGCTGGTTTAGCAAATGATGAATGTATTCCTTTTATTTGGATCATACTGTATATTTAGCAACGAATTAAATATTTATAGGGCTATCATTGCGGAAAAAGTAACTTAAAATCATTATATTATTAGTTATGCTCGAAATAGTGGAAGTAATCAGTGGCGACTCAAGAAACAAGAAAATATTCAAAACACTTACATTTGGAACCATCCACGGCGCAATCAGCGCAATCTCCATCCCAATACCATTCGACCTGCGCCATTTTTACCATTAACCATCACTTAAAACCGAAATCGACCATTTCCATTTACCGGCCGGCGATTGCAACCACATCTATCTCTTAGTCAAAGGCATACATCACATAGTTTCCCTATGATACTGACTCTAATGTCCGTACTTGTAAACAAGACTTGAGGCTGAGCACGGCCTTGAGCGTCAGTTTCTGACATATTTTAGATGTAAAAGGTGCCAAGAACTGATGCTCAAGGCCGTGCTTAGCCTCAAGTCTTGTTTATAAGTACGGGCATAAGTCCACTACGCTAGAGCCACCTCGAGCCAATACCTGTGTTTATAGAGTGACTCATCTATCTATAAGAATCGGTGGTATGTCATTCAATAGTATATTACATAACGTGTGCGGAAAGTGACATTTTTCACACGAGTGGTAAATATTGTAGCATGTGCCGAGTGCGACAATCACAGGAGTGTGAAAAATCACTTTCGCACGAGTAATGTACAGTATTTTTCCTACGATCACGTGATAATTTCACCAAATAATGTGTAATCAACATCTGACATATTAATACACAAAATGTTACAATTAAAGTCAACATACCTAGTTAATTTCAAAATTAACAATAACTATCATTAGTGACAAAGATTCAACTAGTTTAACTATATAATATAGGTAGGTTATTACAATTATTAATTGGTTGGATAATTATAGATATTGAATGTGAAATTATTATTGTTCATTATACTTCATACATATACTTATCATAAATACATTTCAAGATGATTACATTTTCCGACTATTATAACAGGTGGTTCGGGTTAGTTGGTACAACATTGGACTTCTGACGAAGAGTACGCGGGTTCGATCCTCGACCGCACCCTAATTTTTTTCAATCAAGAAAATGACAAAAATTCCACTTTTCAAATAGATCGCTTCAAATTTAGATATTACATAGGTAAATCTAATTAAAAATTATATATTTGACAGCTTGCTAGTGGTTTTTAATTGGAAAAGTGTGAGAATCAAAAGTATTTTGAAGTTTAGAATTGCTAAAGTGAGGAACTTACCTTAAAAATTATATTGTTCAACTTGAATCCGGTGCAGTATCCAGATTAATATTATATTTTAGTAAACACTATTAGAAATTACATTAAAAGAAATGGATATTTTCAAGCAATAGAATTTAAATGGATCGGATTTTGAAAAAGAGGAATTAAAAATGATATGGTTTTAAATGAAACTAACTGTTTCTGAATGACTCCACAATATATTTGTAAAAATGTGTAAATTGCAAGTAAATTGACAATTGTTTCGATATAAATATCATCGTCATTCTGACATTCTGATATATTGTGGAGTCATTCAGAAACAGTTAGTTTCATTTAAAACCATATAATGAGTAGATTCCACGAAGTGAGGGTATATACAGTTAACTCAATTAAAAATGAGTTTTTGAAAATTTAAAAATAAGTTTTAAGTGATTATTTTTCCTCTTATTTTTTGGGAATCAAACCACAATAATGTTTTTGGAACTTCAGCTCTTCATGTCAGGCGACCGGGGATCGCGACGCAAAAGATCTGACCGTTACGTTATGTTACGTTGCTTCGTTATGTGCCTTGCTTGCGTGCGTGTGCTCTCTCCTGGGTCTTTCTCTCGTTTACGAAGCAGCGATTCATATGCTTCGGCCGGGAATCGAACCCGGCCCGCCCGCGTGGAAGGCGAGCATTCTACCACTGAACCACCGATGCTATATTAAAATTCTATGCAAAGCTGGTATTCGCAGTGCTGGTGATCTACTTGAAATTGTTCGGATAAATTTTTACTATTATCTCCATAATTTTTTTTGCGCGATTGATCTTTTTTGTTTATTTACAGCATCGGTTGTCAGGACGGTAGGTTGTGTTTACTGGTTTCTAAGTTTAACACATCGGTAGGTGATTTACTTACCGTTCAGACGTCGAAAAGTGATAAATAAATTTCACCAAAATGCAAAATGTATTTTAAACTGATCGAGAAGTATAAATGTCACTTTTGACATTTCGTTCATTTCAAGGAAATTCAAATTATTTTATTCGGAATTTATTTCAATACGATCGCGCAAAAAATGGTATAAGCATCTCGAACGTTAAGGGTAATTACAACGTTTGCATGTAGACTCCTCTCGTAAAATTGGACAAAATGATATGAGGATTAAGGATAGCACATTTACTTCTCGAAATACAGGGTGTTGAAATTTTGGAAACTTGAATGTTTCAATTCGATAACTTTAAAATGGATGGATAAATTGATTTGACATTTGGCAGGTTGTTTTTAAATGTAAAAGGGCATATTTTGATAGAAATAGTAGTTTGTGCAACTAGTGTGGATATGATGGCCATATCGCACGAGGACGAAGTTTGAGCACGACGCCGTAAGCGGAGTGCTCAATCGTTCAAGTGCGATATGGACAATCCACACGAGTCGAACAGCATATTTTTTCTACGACCCACTTAAGAAAAAATCTAGGAAATAAAAATTTCTATAAACTGTAATATAACTTCAAATTGAAAATTCAACAATTCAATTTTATGTTTCCACTAATTTTTTTGTGGTAGACGTACAGTCTATGTCCAATTTGTATAATGCTACGGTTTCCCTTTTTTAATATACGATGCTGTTATAAGTAGATGTTGCCAGTCGGATTCCCTCATGAAGGGTACCGTACCATTATCTATAATAATGAATATTCTGCTAAATATTTCGAACGTCTACCTGTTGTCGTTATTAATATCAAGCAGAATAATTATTTAAAAATAAAATTAAAAATAAAAAAAAACTTCTTGACGGGAAATCGAACCCGGGTCTACCGCGTGAGTGTCTTGGATTAACTAGTAATAAAAAAATGTTTTGATCCCTATCTGACACAACGAAAAAATATGACAACTAGACAATCAATAATATTTTGAAGTTTAAGACTACAAAACTTTGTTGTCAAATTTTATTAAGGTCCATTCATAGTAGATCACATCTCTGGTAAAATGTAAAATAAAATATTTTATTTTATGACCTTCTAACGATATAATAGTTTACTAGAAATGGAATCCAGTGAAGTGCACGTTCCATGAACGGTTTTTATTGGGATAGCGCTTTTTTTCCGCTTATTTTGGAAATGTTGTTGATAAAACGCGTTTGTTGTTACTTTTTTGTGTATGATTATTTCTTTTTTCAAAATATGTATGACTCAGTTTGGTGATTTTGTGTATTGAAGTGTGTATCGATTAACAACTATTCCAATGATAAATCATAAGAAAACCTGGATAAAAACTTATGATGCTATCCTGATAACGCAGGTAATTGATTATTGGAAATTTCTCTTTCTAACATTGGTAACCAAATTTGACTACATTCGGCTGAAATACTTGCTACACATTTATCTGCATTCAGTTGTATTAAAGCACACACTTTTTGAATAACAAAAATAAATGTATGAGATTTCAAGAATGTTTAAATAAAAAATGATACATAGAAAGACCTAATCAAAAACATTCTGAAATCGAAAAAAGATCATTAGTTGCTTTGAAAGTTCCATGTTTGAAAGGAAAAATTTTCTGAAATTGAAACTATTATTCTTTTCTCAATTATTTTTATTTCTGGTATTCGTCTCAACATTCTCCTACCTTTAGGCATATCGCATTTCTTGAGCTGAAACGAAACCGGTGAAATCTGTAAAAAAAGAAGAAGATATTTATTCAGTATTTTTTTTATTATGAACAGTAGAAAAAAATATTCAAAATACCTTCAAAAATAATAATACAATAAAGAAATTAATGGTTCTTAAAGAGCAGCAAAAAATTCGCACCTCTATCTCCATTATTTATAACTTTAATTCAACGCTGGAAATCAGACTCCGCCCGTCATTATGCGCACATTGAATAATTTTTATTGTTTATTTGAAAATTTGAAAAAAATATGGTGTATTCTAAACACTTGTTCATTACCTTCAGAAAACATTCTTTAAGCTAATTTTTCAACAAGGTAGGTAATTGTTCATTAACAAAATATTTTCGAACTTGTGAATTGTAAACTAAGAAAATGTTTAAATAAGTGTCTTAAAAATATACATATACATACCGAATAAGTTCACATCATAAAACTTTCAATGCTTCGTTTATAATAAGTAATAAAGTGAGCAAAAAATTGCGATTTATTTATGGTTGGAAAAAAAGTATTATAAACAACTTTTATGATTTGAACTTGTATATGAACTATAGGAAGCTCCACTAAGCGGAATATTTTATTTTCAGTTTACAATAAAGTAAGATATTCGATAGAGTCATGTTAATTACCAATTCCATAACTTAATGAGAAATTGAGTTTCAGAATTTCTTTCCAACGTCAATAAAGTCTTCAATGTGTTTAGAATACATAATAATTTTTACAAATTTTTAAATTAACAGTTAATACCTTAAAATTTATTTTATTTGACTTGTTTGCTTTCGACGAGGCGCTCGCATACCCAAAATGACGGGTTGAGACCATAGATAACATAACACTGAGTTGAGACCTGTTTGCAGCACTGAATTTAAATCATGATTAATTAACATACATTTCTAGAAGTCAGGACTTTTTTGTTGGAAATTTCCTACTCTTTGGGAACCTTTTTTCCAAATTTCTTAAATGTCAATACTTACTACGTCAAATATTTTCATAATTATTAAATATAACATATATTATATTTATGAAACCTGTGGACTAACATAAAATTTCTGTGGTGCCATTTTTTATTTGATAAAAAATATCATAATCACATTCATTTTCAATATTTAAGGAATCCTTTTTGAATTTATAGACCTGTTTCTACTTACAAACACAAATTTCTAGTTGAAATTATCTAAAAAATTAAAAGTTTTCCAAAAAATTAAAGTCATACAACATACCTAGAAAGTATCAAACATTAAAAATGTATATTTTTAAATAGAATAATCAAAAATCACCTGAATAACAACAAAAATATCTGATGTGCACTACTTGAAAGACTAACAAACAATGTACTGCAATATTTCTTTTTTGTCATAAATTCTTAAAGCAGTTTTTTTAACCGGTGTGAAGATAGCAGCCAATTTTAGCTGCAAAAATGTTGAGAACTGCTCAATTCGCGGTTTCAGTGGCGTGCAGAATATTAGGTTAAATCGGATTCATATTTCGAAAAGCCACCTTGATATTCAATCGGTGGGGATTTATTGGTGTAGAGGACACACTGTTTGGATGAAATTTGCTTACGATGGAAAATAAGGGTTGAAATGTCACCCCTAAAACTAAGATAAATTGTAACTTCCAAAGGAAACAAGAAGCCAAGTTTATATTTGGAGAGCAGATGCATTCTTATAATGAAAACACACTGTTTAGAGGAAATTTGCTTACGATGGGGAACAAG
>CAJUYG010001743.1:0-42817 GCA_910591675.1 Galerucella calmariensis | reverse complement strand
GGGGAACAAGGGTTGAAATGTCACCCCTAAAACTAAAATAAATTGTACGTTGAAACGTCACCCCGTTTCAACCCTTGTTCCCCATCGTAAGCAAATTTCCTTCGAACAGTGTATTTCTATTATTATAATGCATCTACTCTCTGAATATCTACTTGGCTTCTCGTTTCCTTTGGAAGTTACAATTTATTTTAGTTTTAGGGGTGACGTTTCAACCCTTGTTCCCCATCGTAAGCAAATTTCCATGGAACAGTGTATTTCTATCATTATAATGCATCTACTCTCCAAATATCAACTTGGCTTCTCGTTTCCTTTGTAAGTTACAATTTATTTTAGTTTTAGGGTCGACGTTTCAACCCTTGTTCCCCATCGTAAGCAAATTTCCTTGAAACAGTGTATTTCTATCATCATGATGCATCTACTCTCTAAATATCAACTTGGCTTCTCGTTTCCTTTGGAAGCTACAATTTATTTTAATTTTAGGGGTGACATTTCAACCCTTGTTCCTCATCGTAAGCAAATTTCCTTGGAACAGTGTATTTTTATCATAAGAATGCATCTACTTTCCAAATATAAGCTTGGCTTCCCGTTTCCTTTGGAAGTTACAATTTATCTTAGTTTTAGGGGTGACATTTCTACCCTTATTTTCCATCGTAAGCAAATTTCATCCAAACGGTGTGTCCTCTACACCAATACACCCCCACCGATGGAATATCAAGGTGGCTTTTCGAAATATGAATCCGATTTCACCTAATATTCTGCACGCCACTGAAACCGCGAATTGAGCAGCTCTCAACATTTTTGCTGCTAAAATTGGCTGCTATCTTCACACCGGTGTTATTTTAGACTTAGCAAAAAACACCGGCTCGGTGTCGATCGTTTTGTTTCATGTACGAATAATTTTAATTTTATACAGAGTCGGCTACGTTACATTTTAATTTAGGAATTAAATATACAGAGCGGGTTTTAAATATGAAACTCACAGGATTTTAATGTATTTTAATTAATTTTAATTTGAAGTGAGTTTTATGATGTGAACGATGTAAAGTTGATATTAACATTCTTCTCTAAAGTTTAATTTTCAGGTGTTGCAGTTTTTGTAAATATTTTCGTTAACATTTTTTAACAAATTAGGTAGGTATTCACAGTAATAATTTCAATTGGGATAGAGAGAGATATATGAAACTTTAAATAAAAAATAAGATTAGGTGATAACAAAAAAACAAAAGATGAAATACAAAGAAAAAGTGTATAGGGAACCATAAATAAAGTGTGGCTCAAATGAAAGGAATAAATTCGTTATTTTCTAAACAGTTGTAGCGTCAATTATGTGAGAGTGATAATTTCATAAATACATTCTTTTATTGAAAAAAGTGAATCTTGAAATACATTTGAAAGATATTTTGATTGCCTATTATTCACTTTTCAATTATCCCTATATAAGGAGGTCAAGAGGAGTTGAATCAGGTATCTTTGGTGGCTCAATTGCACCGATTTGGGAAGATGTTGTCCAATTAATTTCTCACATTGTCATTAAGACGACACAGTTTATTTCTGTTTGGAAACTGCCAGTTTTATTTGAAGAACAGACAACTCCGAAGAAATTCTAAATATTTACGAACACTTAAGGTTCCTTCGAGACAAAAAGCTTTCAATTCCATCTGCTAAAATGTCATCAACCACTTGACAATGAAAATTATGCTGAACGACAATAGGTCACAAACACAATAAAAACAAACTTTGTTTTAAAATAAGGTTTACTAGTGGAAATGTCAATCTGATTCATTTCTGTTTCATTAGTGGAAAATCGAATTATCATTCATGAGCAACTCAATTTTTATAAGAAATTTGTCTTAAATTTGACTGGTATTGGAAAAAAATTGTTAATACACTACTGTGGTGAAGACGTTTATACCCTCGCACCATATTCCGCTCAAGGCAATGTCTTTACCACCTTGGTGTATAATATACTATTTTTAACCTTGACCAAGTGTCTTCTGTTGCCCTTGGCAACATCAAAGATGATTCTTTGAATATCCACCGAAACCTATTGGAGTAGACAGTGTTTTGAAAAACTTCACTAACCGTTCTGTGCTTTTTCATCTATTCTTGCTTTTTTTTCTCGACGTCCTTTTCACTTTCCTTTTTGGCAATGAAGGAACCAGGCTACAGAGACTTGGCAGTCGACGGAACGGAGAGCTGGTGTTGAGGGCGTGAAGTAGAAGGTCTCCTCCTGGAGTGCGTTCATTAACGGTACAGAGTACACATTTCTCACACTTTTTTGACAACCATCGTTCATGAATGAATTCTTTGTTACTCTGTGACTACTTTCCTAGCGTTCATAGATATACTTTGACATTTCTAATGTACACATTCCTAGATATGGAGCGTGGTAATTTTTTATCCTGTGTTCGCTCTTCAAAAATGTGAAATAAGACGTAGTTTTTGTAACCGGTTACCCAGAAATAAGAAAGTACAAATGCAAAATTTTTGAAAAAAAAACCGTTCCAATACAATCTCCACATAATTTTCTATTCGGTGTGGCGCAACTTTTTTTCGTCGTCACCATCGCTCTCGTAGTCAATATCAACAAATAAATGATATTTTGCATCTAATGCAGCTGCCAGTGCTACAAATTTACTTTGGTTTTGGCACATTAATTAAAATTTGACAGCTATGTTACCATAATGCGTTCATAAATCACGAGTTATAATGTACTCCATCTATTTCAGAAGTCAACCAATTCCATTACAGATTAAAGTGTTACTTTGTACATTCGTTTATGAACGCACCCCTGGATTGGGTAAAATAAACTTCAACTGATTTGGCTTCTACTCCTAAAAATGGCCTAGTGACAGGTATTAGACAATTTGGGACTGTAGAGCAGAGAAACTCGTGTTTCTGGCAAATGTTTCTGTCAACTGATGAGATACCCCATTTTAGAGAACCATATTTTACATTTTCAAGTGCTGCTGCTCTGTCCCAGGTTTTAGGAAAGAGTTCAAATAGTGAGTGAAAGTATAGAAAGTATAGGAAAATACGCATGTCATGAAAATTACCAAGCACCAGCAAAGATTTAATATAAATTTCTGGATAGGTGTAATTGGCAATCAACTTCTAGAACTGGAAGTAACCTGGCTGTTTATTAGTGCAGGATTATTTCAATTCCTTCTCAATAGTTCACCAGATTTTTTGGAAAGTGTTCCCCTAATGCAAAAACTGGTCAGTTTGTATTAAGTTTGTTAGATTAGAAAAGGCGATTTTAATTCCATATTTTTCAAAATATTGAATCATCGGCTAATTTTCCTCAACTAATTTTTTCAACATCAAACAATTTTATGTTATTGACGCATGCATTTGAAGTTATCCACCCGGTGCATATTTCTGTGTGAAATAAAATCATTAATTTGAACCATGAAATCCCTATTAGACGTTCCGCTGATAAGCTTACACCCTATTCGTTGCATTGAATTGTTTGCATAAAGGGTATTTTCCCTTTCACGACAGCGGCGGTGTGTCCTGTCGCGTGCACATCTGTACAAGACAGATGCAAGGACGACTGCCACTAGGGCGGAATTACCCTAAAAACTGGTCCAATGTACACGTGCCCTTCTATTGTCGGTGTTCTCGATGTAACTGCTGTATTAGACAGGGCTGTAACTGAGAATATTTCTCTTTACAGCGCACTCCAATAATTTAAATTAAGAGAATAACTATTTTCATAAATTTATAAAAAAATTCCCTTTTCAAGGAAAGAAGGGGTGAATAAAGGAATTATTCATCCTTCCTCTTCGTTTTCTTTTTACGCAATTGTGCTTTTTTGATCCACAACTTCACCGAGTAAAATCTGCATTCTCAATGTTGTGGCAACTGGTAAAATATGTTAAACAGTCAAAGAAGTTGGGAATATCCATAATGTAAGTCAATACGTGGGAAAACATTGTTAAAAGAATATTATCAACTGCTCTCCTTAAGCGGGATCTTATATTTTTATTATATATTTTATTGAAAACCTGTTTGCGTGAGTTGTTAGAGCCAAAAATGAAGTGGAACAGGAGAGTTTATTATTTCCATCAGATTTAATTTCAGTTTAGAAAGATCTACTTTCGGCACGCTTCTAGTTCACCATACCCCATACGGACCGATTCCCATTCCAGTGTAGAACCCCATTTAAACATTTCAAAAATACCCACTACCTGCAATTTAAATTATGAAAATATTCACCTGAAAGTCAAGGTGAAATTTTTTTAATCACAAAACTATTTAACACAAAATCTCATCATTCACATAAAAACAATCCGTTGCCCAACAATAAACAAAACATGCGGTGATGACGGCCTGTACTGTTCTCTATTTGCGTTGACTTTACCAGAAGGTAACTAATAATTTGTTCGTATCTAGTTATTTTAAGTCTAAATATGTGATGCTTTTTCATGGCCGCCTGCTCGTGGCGAAAATTTTACTCATAGAACATGCGAGAAGTGTCTTTTATCAATTCGAACGGATGTAATATATGTCTCAGCTGCGGTAGCGTGAGGAAAATTATCACTAACACCATTTAGGAAAAAAGCTATTTCTATACCAAAGTGAAAATCAAAATAATGCATTAAATTTGAAACGATTCAGTAACTTTTGTTGGAGTTATAACAGTAGACCTTGGAATGTTTGAGCAGAACAGTACTTACTCAATTTACTTATTTTGTTTGATTCTACTCAAAACGATGGAAAAAGCTATTGACAATTATATCAGAACGGAAGAGAAACTTCCTCTCCACCCGTATCAGCATGCTTACTGGGCAGGCTGGGCAGATCTTCGGAGACTGAACTGGTTCAACTGACGGAGGATATCCGTAATACCCATGCGAATTTTCAAATATGGAAGGTGCTTTTGACCATACTCTACATGAGGTTGTCTAAATAGCATTAAATGTAAGAGATGTAAATAGTATAACAGCCAAACTGCTAACCACTAGAGTAGCAGGGACGAGGACGAGCAAAGACATCGTCTTTATATCTACAACCAGAGAATGTCCACAGGGAGGAGTAGCATCCCCATTCATGTGGAGCCTGACGGTTAGAATTCCTGAGTGGTTTGACTGACCTCGGAATATTCTGCCAAGGAAATGCCGGAACACCCTTCGTGACATAAACTATACAATTAGCTGGTGTAGGCAAGTGGAACTAAACATCAACCCCATAAAAACTATCTAAATGGTCTTCACCTAAAAAAGGAGACTCAAGACCTGAAAAACATTCAACTTTATGGGAGCGAGGTTGAATGAAGAGTCAAGTATCTAAGTTCGACTAGGAGATTACATGTGAAGCAAAAATAACTCTAATGGTGTGCAGGAATCTGGCAGAGAGAAATTGAGCTGCAACCCAAAGATCCTGAGCTGGATGTACACTGCTATAGTGAGACCAATTATCATTGTGTGGAGTAGTAGAACCTGCCTGTTGACGACTACAGAATACCTTTCCAAAATTAAAGACTTGTCTGTATATGCATTACATTCACCCAAGTTAAAGCCTGCAGATAACCTAAAATTCCTCCGGGAAATGGGACAAAAGGGTCAATTCTATAAGAAGTGGTTAAAAATTAACGGTACGCCGTTATATTTGACAAAGTTTTCGCTATTATAAATGTTTTAATCTATACATAGTCAAGATTATGATTCAAATGTTAACATCTATGGTATACAATAAAGAGTTTTCCGTTAATACTTCAAAGCTTAATATGCATACAGACTAGCAAAAATGGGTCAACAGATTGTCTTATTTTTAAGTGTCCGTTAAAATGGCTTACAGAATTTGAAGCTAAAAATTTCTAAATAAGGGGGCACAATAGATCTTTTATTGCCAAAATTTTCATGCATATAATACTTGACAGGTTATCAACATGGGCTGAAGAATGTCACATTCTCCCAGAATGTCAATCGGGTTTTCGTCGTGAGCGTGGCTGTAACGATAATATATTTGTCCTAAGTTCTGCTATACAATTGCATCTTCGCCTTCGTAGACGTAAGGTTTTTGCTATTTTCGTGGACTTTAAACGCGCATTTGATAGTGTAAATCACTCCCTTTTATGGAATAAGTTATTTAAACTTGGTATAAGTTCCAAACTGATCAATATTTGTAGAAATTTTTACATTAATGCAAATAAGCGTGTCAAATGCAATGGACAATACACAAGTTCGCATAACATGTTCTTCAAGGGGAAGCTCTTAGCCCTCTTCTTTTTGCATTGTTTTTAGCAGATATTGAAGACTTTTTCAGGGAAAGTGGGGCTGTTGGCATTAACATCGACAACAGCAATGACCTTCTTATGCTATTATATGCGGATGATTTAGTGATTTTGGCAGACTCTGAAGTTGATGTAAGCAACAAACTTAAAATGTTAGAAGTATACACATCTAATAATATCTTATCAGTCAATACTGAAAAAACCAAAATCATGTGTTTCTCGAGAGGTACTTATCATATGCGAGATAATCATTACTTCACATTTAACTCTAATCGGTTAGTTCTAACCTTATCATACACATATCTAGGTGTCACCTTTTCGTCTTCTTCTCTGTTTCGAATAATGTCTGAATCGGCTATAGCAAAAGCAACACAAGCCACAGGCGCTGTAATCCCAGTAATGGCTAAAGCTAAAATTGATTCATGGACTACAGGCATGCATCTATTTGATTCGCTAGTTTTAAGTACCATGAGCAATGGTATTCCAATTTGGGGATTACGCTATACTGATGCCCTGGAAAAAATTCAAACCACATTCCTAAAAAGGGTTCTCCTTCTACCTGCTAACACCCCTGACTTCGCACTGAGGCTTGAAACCGGCCGGGTAAAATTGTTATACAACATTTCTAAATTAGCATTAAACTGGCTTTTAAAGATATTATTAATGGATAACACAAGACTACCAAAAATTTGTTTCAAAAGACAATTACAGTTACTAGAGTGCGATAAAAGGTATAACTGGGCCCTTCAAATTAAACAAATCTTTTGTCAAATTGATGCTTTGAATTTTTGGGACAACATTACATATTGCAATATTAGAAACAACAAAAAAGATCTTCTAGTTCGTCTCCGAAATAAACTTTTTACCAAAGATTGAAACCTTCTAGATAACTCATATTTCTTAACAATATTTAAAAAATTTTCTATATCAACATATGCACAAAACTACCTCCATTTGAGACTTCCACTCCATATCACCAGAACAATAGCTCAATTGCGTTTTTCTAACAATTACATGATAAAATTTTCTTGTAGGGGAGTGGTATATCGTATTAATCCGGACGAAATCTGTACAATTTGTAATCAAAGGCCTCCCGAAACCATCTATCATCTTCTATTAGATTGCCCAATATGTAGCTCTATGAAGCCCCCTGACTTGACATTCTTGCAAAGTCCAAATTCCTTACTTCTTGCATTGGATAATTTATCTATTAACTCTGCAAAAGCTATAGCATTTCACATTCAAAATGTTTTAAAACTCCGAGCATTTGTCTTGAATGAATAATCTTGAAATATTTCCTTACTCTTACACAGTTTATATAGGTATATTATGTATACGTATACATGTGTATATGTATGTATATATATATCTATGTATATGATTGTATGTATATATAGGTATATTTTTTTTACTGAATGTATTATATTTTATTTGTTCACTCTTGCTATGAAAATGTATTTTTTTAGAAGCAATAAATTATTGAATTGAATTTAACATACTTATTTTATTACAATTTGCACCAAAATTATTTCGATTACAGCCCTGAATGTATTTTATGGTCGCTACTCACAATAAAATTTCTGGATTATTACTAATCATACTTCATGAAATTCATTATCATAATGATGAATGAGACTCATTGCAAATGTTTACCAACTGAGGGGAAATGCAAACGAAAATTCACATCTGTTCGATATGTGAGAACGAGAAAAATAGGGAATCGATTTCGATCACGGTGCTGCGTATGGCTGATAATCTGTTTTCTGACTCCGTGTGACTGTGGGAACGATCCTGCAAACTGGGTGAAGAGCTTACCCACTTTATTTGTTAAAATAAATTTCAACCTGTATTGAATTGTTGAAATTAGTGACGATGGAAAATGAGAGTTATTAATTTTCTAAATAAATAGATAATCATAGTTGTACACCTGTCAAAAATAGATGTGCAGGTTTTTGGAATAAGATTAGGTAGTTATAATAGCGTGACCTTAGCCTGGGTACCAGGTCACCTAAGAATGAAAGGTGATGAAAAGGCCGATGAATTAGCCAAGTAGGGAGCAGTGGAGGCCATGATAGCGCCAGAATCTTCCTGTGGAATTGCTAAATGCCTAACTAAGGAGAGCATCCACAAATGGATAAACAACCAGGCGTTGCGCTGGTGGTATGAAACTCTAGGACAAAGGCACGGTAAATTATTCCTTGAAAGCCCCTCGGCCAAACTGTCACACGACCTTCTATGTCAAAGTCGAGAAACGACGAGGATGATGGTGGAAATCCTGACCAGAAATTTTAGGAAACATATGCACACAACTGGCCTAGCAGATGACAGCCTATGTAGGTTCTGCCAGGAAGAAGACGAAACCGCGGAGCACATACTCTGTGAGTGCGAAGGAATAGCAAAAGTGCGGTTTTACATACTCGGAGAAGAAAAACCGAGGGCAGAGAGTTACGCAAGGGAGGCGGTATTCAGGTTGATGAGTCTAATAAAAAGGACAAAGCTCGAGCTCTAAAAGGACCACAATAGATCTGCAAAGGTCGCAGTGGGATAGGACAGAGAGCCACTCCAATTCTAATGTGCTCGGATAGAATTCTATTTATATTTTCTCAGAAAATATGACAGAGTTATTGGTTTCAATATATAATATAATAGTTTTATGTTCAGTTTAAAACAATTATTTTAAATATTTTAGATTTTATATGTCAGATTGTGGTTCAAATTTTTTTATTTTGTTTAAATAAAATTTTTATAAGATCGTTAAATGATAAACCAAAATAAATAGGGGAATATTTGCAAAGTCCAAATAATCAGCTAATGAACACCGTACAACTGCCAAATTAAAAAAATATATTATTCCATTCTGCTATTATATTCATACAAATTGTTGCAATATATCCGTATGCATTCATGTGATTAAAACGGTCCGCTCATTATAAATCCCCGAATGCTTAACGGTGATGATAACGCACATCACCCTTTTGCTGTCTCGATCGTTATCCTTTATTGCCATTGTACCAACCCCAAAGGTTTTTTCTGCTAAACCGACCTCAGACAATAGTATAGTGCTCCATTACTGTATCGGAAAATACAGGGTCGTTTTGGAATCATGTTCACCGTCAAAATAAATAGATAATGTTTAAAAATAACAATATGAAAGTGAAATGTGAAAAATGTGTGAAACGATGTCATCTGTCAAACTCGCTGGACTGGAAGTTAAAAGAAGATTATGTTAAAAGATAAAATATTTTTTTACCTTGGAGTAACTTTTTCACTGAAATGTCACTCATCCGTCAAACCACCCTCCTATTTACGGTGATAATAACCATAGAGATACTAGATATAGAGGCCAATAGAGGCAACAAGCCATAGGCCATTGTGTAAGTGAGAATGTCCGTCTTGACTCTGGTGAGAGGGAGAGATTCAGAAAAACAGAGGTTTTTCTGTCGTTTTCTGTGTCTATAGCATGCGCACCAACGGAGAAAGTCAGCCAAAACCAACGAGGTAAAAAAGAAAGAGGTGAGAACATATAGTATATTTTTGCGCGATCGATCTTTTTTGTTTACTGGTTTCTAAGTCTAACACGTCGGTAAGTGATTTACTTACCGTTCAGACGTCGGTAAGTAAACTACGTCTTAGTCCTACATACATTTAAGTGGTCCTAAATAATATACTTCTTTTCATTCATTACACAAAAAAAAGACAAAAAAATAAGATTGATATTTCTTAATGAACAGAATCGAACAGAACAATATAAAAAGTAATAAATAGCATGAAACAATTTCACCAAAATGCAAATTATATTTTAAACTGATCGAGAAGTATAAATGTCACTTTTGACATTTCGAAGAAATTTGAAATATTTTATTCGAAATTCGACTATTTCGATACGATCGCGCAAAAAATGGTATGAGCATTTCGAACGTTAAGGGTAATACCGGTCTCCAGCAAAATTGGTCGACCGGTAAACAACCCTTACCGTTCTTGATACTTAATATACTATAACTATTAAAAACGGTTGTGGTTGTTTACCGGTCGACAGCAATGTTTGGTGGCTGAGCGTAGCGAAGCCTCCAATTTTGCTGGAGGTATTACCGGTATTACCCTTAACGTTCGAGATGCTTATACCATTTTTTGCGCGATCGTATTAAATTTCGAATAAAATAATTTGAATTTCTTCGAAATGAACGAAATGTCAAAAGTGACATTTATATTTCTCGATCAGCTTAAAATATAATTTGCATTTTGGTGAAATTGTTTTTTACTATTTATTACTTTTTATATTGTTCTGTTCGGTTCTGTTCATTAAAAAAATATAAATAAACTTTGTTCCTTTTGTGTAATGAACGAAGTTATATATTATTCAGGACCACTTAAATGTATGTAGGGCTAAGACGTCGCTAAGTAATTCACTTACCGACGTCTGAACGGTAAGTAAATCACTTACCGACGTGTTAGACTAGAAACCAGTAAACACAACCTAGCGTCCCGACAACCGATGCTGTAAATAAACAAAAAAGATCGATCGCGCAAAAACAGTATAAAGAATCATCGACCAAAGTGACTCTTGAATATGGCCGACTTCCGTAAACAAACCAGAGGCGTACATTAAATTATTCAATTGGGGGAAACGAAGAACTCTCACATGCATCTTTTCAAGGTGGTACTTTTTGTTGGTAGAGAATTGATACCACATTTTGGTACATTCAAAAATTTTATAACACTATTGTACAACTCAATATCAACATAAATTCATACCAATACTAATAAATAACCTTTCTAATACTAAAAATCACTATTTTTTAATGTGGCTTATCAATTTGACACATTTCAGTATTGTTGCTTTCGTTTATTTGGGCTTCAAGCACTTGTGCGAGACGCCTCAGTCGTCACGACTTTTGAGCAAAACGAACACGATTCTTTAGGATCCTAAAAACCACTTGTCATGTGCCAATGCCAATGAATTTCCTGTGTTGTTAGAAGAACAGTTTTCAATTATAACGTTGTTGATAATATAATTTTGCATATTTAGATATTTTTAGTAAGGTTTAAATCGTATTAAATCGTAATCGGCACAATCTTAACCCCTCAAATAAACGTCAAGCCGGACAAACGTCAAATATTTAATGTCCGTGGTTTGAAGCTCATACTTTTCGGTATGTGCTTGAGGGACAAGGGGAAAGTAAGACTAGGCATCACGCCCGGTAATAAACGAACGGAGTTCAGTCACTACGAGCTGCTACTAGCAGCCAAAAGTGGATAATCGAAAGCACCTTTAATTAAGGTTATCTATGTTGACACAAGAATTGATGACTAATGTCACTAATGTTCTCAATATGGCGACTTCCGTCGATAGTTGGTTAAATCACTATCACGTTTAGCTTCCCTCCTCTCTCTTTTACCTCCATTGGGATACCATTGGGACTGTACTTTTTTTCGGGCCGAGATGGGAAACTCATGTTCGACTGAGTTCTCAACCAGTACCCAGACAGTGTTGGACTCATCCCCACGGAGATGCATACCAACCAAACCCACCTCAAACTCACCGTTACTCCCGCCTTGGAATCACTACCCTAGCATACGTCAAGACGGGCGGCGGTCCCTCACACACTCTCCATCATCTTCTTCCTTCTATCACTCCTACCTCTCTCACCTCTCTCATGCTATAGCGAGTCCTCCTCTTCCCCTAATCATGCTCTCTACTACGCCATCCATTTCTCCTCGCCCTTCAACACAATTTCCACCATATTTCCCCAATACACTGCCTCTCCCAGTTTATTTTCTAACTTCTTCAAAACTTTCTCGTTCTTCCAACATCTAAACACAAGTCCCACATCATCCTCCACTTCACATCTCTCGCACACTCCAGTTTTCCCAATCTTGTGGAGGTAACCCACTCTCGACCCATGCCCTGTGAGCACCTGCGTCAAGAAGTAGTTCACCTCTCCAAATTTCCGGTCCCCCCAATTTCTCCTGCTGCCAATCGCTCTTTTTAGCGCGCCCTCATACTCATCCCACCATCTCTCCATTTCCTAATCCATCCATTCCTGTACTTCCTCTCTGCTCGCACCCCTCCAGTGTTTCTGTCTGGCTCTAGCTATCAAATCCAATGGATAGGACCGTGACAGCACTGCTGCTACCAGTCCACCCACTGTCCTGTACGCCTGCACCACCCTCAGAAGTATTCCTCTCTGCACCCGCAGAAGTGGTCTAACCCTCGCATTCACCTCTGCTTTCTCACCTCACACTTCCGCGCCATACAGCATACTCTGCTCTACCGTCCTACCAATTATCCTCCTTTTCCATTCTCCCGGTCCTTTCACATTACCCATCAATCTTCCCAGCCACGCTGCCCTTACTTTTCTCACTCACTTTTCTGTGCAGCCTTCAACATATGGGTTTTGAAGGATAATTGGCTATCCAACCACACGCCCAGATACTTCATCGCTTCCTCCATCCGAATTTTCTTTCCCTTCACCATCACCCCCCCCCCCCCTGCCTTTCCCCCCCCCCTCCCCCCCCCCCCCCCACCGTCTCATCCTCAGCCACTTCCGGTCTATCTTCCCCACAATCTTCCTACACATCCCCTCCGCCTTTCTTTCTATCTCCACATCTCCCTTTGCCGTACATACCAGACATACATCGTCCGCATACACCGTAATCTCACATCCCTCTTCACATGCTATCCCACAAACTTCATCAAACACACACTTCCAAAGCGTCAGTCCCAGAACCGAGCCCTGGGGCACTCCAATCTCCGTCCCATACTCTCTCCCCCTAGTGTCCACTACCGCACGCCCCGTCAGGTAGTTCTCTACTAGATTAACTAGCCCCTCCCCCTTTTTTTTGGTGGAATACTCGCGTTTGTGTATAATGTCTTTCCTGAACAAGAATGTTCACAGGTGGGATCCCTGTTATTACCGTAAGTGCTGACACCGTTTTGTATGCACTTGCAATTCTAAGTAATCCCCTCCTTTGAGATTTCTGTATTATTTGGTCATTTCAAGAGCTTTACACCAAACTGGGGCTCCATATAGGAGAATAGAGTTCACAACAGTGCCTAGAGCCTCTCTTTTCAGGCTACTAGGTCCTCCTATGTTTGGCATCAGCCTGGCTGGAGTGGCTGTTTTTTTTTGCTTTCTCGCATATTCTGCTAATGTGGGTTCGGAATGTGCTCTGGTGGTCTAGGTATATGCCAAGGCATTTTAGAGTTTTCGAAGGAGTTATTTGTTGATTTCCAACGTTAAACTTTATTTGCTCTTTTATCTTTGCCCATTTAGTTCCCTTTAGAATGATTGCTTCCGTTTTGTGAGCAGCCAACTAGCCCCTCCCCTACTCCGAGCTTTGTCAACGCGCTTAACACCGCCTGTTTACTAACACTGTTGAACGCGTTCCCCACGTCAAAGAACACAAGCAGCCTACCGTTACCCTGCCTAGCCCTTTGCACCAAGTCCACCACCCTGCCCAGCGCTGAGATGCATGACTTCCCTTCTACAAACCCATGTTGGTTTTTCCTATCAACTTCCTCCTCAATCCCAACCTTTATTATCCCCTCCATCAATTTACCCAATCCACACAGCAGGCTGATGGACCTGTAGTCCCCCGCCCGCTTCCCATCCCTACCCGTCTTCTTTACAAGGATCACCCTGGCCACCTTCCACTTTTCCGGGAATTCTTCCTCCCTCAATATCTTGTTAAACAGTTTCAACAGTTTCAAAAAGTATTCCCCATTGTCATCCAACAGCCTCTTCACCATATCGCCTCTCATGCCATCTGTCTCTGGGGCTTTTCTTACCTTAACATTTCTCCCCCCTCCTCTACTTCCCACTTCTCTACCGACCTTATCCCTCTCATTTTCCCTATCTCCCTAGTATTCTAGGCTTCTCGAATTCTGCCCTCCACACCTCCTTCTACCCTTGTAAACAATTTCTTTATAATCTCTTTCTCCCAATCTTCCTCTAACACCAAGTTCCTATTTCCACCCATTCTTTTAACCGCTATCTCAAACGCCTTCCCCCATGGGTTGTTTTCCAACTCCCCCAGTAACTCTTCCCACTTTCTTCTTTTTTCCCTCTCCACCCTGCGCTCCAGCTCATTCTTCTTCTCCTTATATCCACCTTTTTCCTCCATTCCTACTTTTCCCCTCAACATTCGTCTTCGTTCCTTCTTACACTCCCTCCACATACTCTCTTTTTCCTCATTCCACCAGTAATTAGCCCTTTACTTGCGCCTATTACCCCTTTTTCCTCCTCTCCTGCAGCCCTGTATCACATCATACAGTTTCTCTACATCATGCGCAAGTCCCCTTCCTATCTCTTCCCTTACTTTCTTCCTCATCTTTCGGCCCTCGTCCACTCCCATCCTCACTCTTCCACCAATTCCTTTCTCTCTCCTCTTATAGTCGTCTCCACATACTCATGTAAACTCAAGATTTTCTCATCCTCCAGTACCCTCCAACTACTCACTTTTTCCCCCAGCCATTCATCACACGCTGTTATGTCAATAAATGATGAACCCCCGTCACCCCTCACGAAGGTGGGCAACAGTCCATCATTCAGCACCACCAATCCGTTGGATGTCAACACTTCCTCCAGGATCTCTCCTCTTCTGTCCGTTTTTCTTACTCCCCAGGCAGTATTGAAGTCGCCTGTCACCATTCTTCTTAAAACTCTCCTTTTTCCTTTAGACACCCTAAGATCATCCTCCAGTCCTGTCATACTCCTCTCATATTCTTCTAGGTAGACATTTGGACTTATATAAACACTGTACACCAGCATGTCACCAATTCGAACTACCACCCAACTGTTACCATTCCTCACTTTATCCACCCTCATTCCATCTCCCACCACTCTTATTCCTGCCTCTCCTGTATCATCCATTATCCAACCTTGCTTTCCCACATATCTAGCATTCACCTCAGATCCACACACCACATCCACTCCCCTCCTACCAATTACCTCATCTAGAACCTCATGTGCTACTCTGCATTTCCCTAAATTTATTTGTAACACCCTTCATCCCTTCTCCACATTTTTTCTTCCCGAGGACTGTTCTCCCCTTCCTCCTATTTGACCGGACTCATCCCCTCTAAGGGGTCCAGAGGATCCCTCCCATTTTTTCCATCTTCGTCTCCATTAACTACATTAACTACCTTCATTCTCTCCCGTTTTTTGTCCTCCCAGTCCCTATTTCTAATTTCATTCTATCCATTCCAGTCTTTTTTCCCGGTCTCCCATCGTGTTTGCCTTCTCTCCATCCTATCTTCCTCTCTTCTCAACTCCTGCAATTCCCTGACTCGACTGTACTTGAGTCTATTGAAGAGACCGTTGTTGTGTTGTTGGATAATATAACAGAAATAGCAATGTCCCCAGACCATTGGGCGGCCGATTTTTTTCTTAACTAATCAAAATCCGTGATGACAGAAAAAAAAAACTATGGAAATTTAATAATATATAATTTATTTTAAATTTTTTCAGCCAATTAAATCCACGCCGACCAAGCAAATATACTAAGAATACAGCTTTAATAGGTTTAAGTGTCAAATAAAAAATTATCCGTCTAAGTGTTGAATTTTAATTTTAAAAATTTATTAAGACGAATCAGGGAGCTTTCAGCTCCTCGCCTCAAAGAGGTGAAATTACAACAGTATTGCTACATAAAAATATATTCAATTTTTATGCCTGGGAGTGAATTTAACTTTTATTTCATTCTTTTCGGTTCTCAGTACTATATCGACCACTAATTTTATAGTTTCAGGTGTGTCTATGGGTTCTAAAATGAAGTTTCTCAAAATTCCACACAGAACTGACTTCATTTCTAGTATTGCAAACTTTTGACCTGAAATAAATTGAACGAAATTAGTAACAATTATTGAATAATTATTAAAATGAAGCTGGTACATTCTTTTTGAGCCTCTGTTGAATCTTGCGATATGCAGAGGAGTCACCTCAAACCTAACCTCTACTAAATTTTACAGATCCACTTTACTATCCTGTGAGAAATTATCAATAGTTTGACGCAAATAGGTCAGATACACGAAGCATCAAGTTAAAGAAAACTTAAAATTTTTCAATTTTGTTGCCAGTATAAATACATGACATCCAGTTAAGGGAAGGATCATTGAACAAACCTAACGAGAAGTAACTTACCTATACAGTTTCGAGAACCAGCACTAAATGGAACATAAGCATATGGATGTCTATTTATACAATTTTCTGGTAAAAATCTGTCAGGATCAAATTTTTCTGGTTCTGGCCAATCTTTCTCGTTTCTCAGAATATCATATATATGAATATTTACAACAGTTTGCTTTGGTAGAAGGTACCCGTCAACTACGATATCTTCTTCTAATGTTCTAGATATAAAAGGTACACTTGGATATAATCTCAAGCTTTCTTTAATAAACCTTTCCAATAATTTTAAATCATTCAAATCATTGATATCCGGATCTTTATCACCATCACCAACAACACTTAGGATTTCTTCATATATCTCGTCCTACAAATAAAGAATATCACTTGAAATAAATTAATAAGTGCGTAGACTTTCATTTAATAGCTTTTAGTGAATTAATGCAGATTATGCAGAAAAGAAGTGAGGAAGAAGGGATTACCAAATGGCAAATAGCTCAGCGGTGAGGATTGAACACGATCAACTACAAATAATGCTGATCCAACTCCACCGTCCATCTTAATTCATCAGTATAGATTATTAGTAGGTTGGATTAAGTATTCAGGTTGAGGCTGGAGTTTGTACTAGGCGTTGTTAGTATCTATGATGGAAAATACATTTGGTTGTCAAAAGCAAAAAAGGAGTAAGTGCCGTAGTAGAGTTTTGTGGCATATAGCATAATTTGTAGTGGTTGGTAGTGTTGCAGCATCAGCTTCTGTAGAGCATCAGTTGAAGTCTGTAAGAACCTTTTTGCATATAATTATGATTAATCTAATCAGACCACTTTAGTTAGCCCCAAAAATTCAATCCAAGCCTTATCCAATAGATAATTCGGGTTCTAACTGAGTAGATCCCAATCTATAAATTTTCAAAAAATTGGATTTTTTCCCAATAGGATGGAACTTTGTGATTTTGTTGAATTAATAGGAGAAGTTATTAGGGTATCCAATCTCTCCAACTATGTATCTTAAGTGATTTTTATTACTTCCAAACAAATCTTGATCGGATTAGATAATTTATCAATATTTGCAGCTACTTCAAAATAAAGCAAGGAATATTTTGATAAAAAGAGAGTATAATATCGTTAGATATAGATAGTATTCTAAAGCTGTGATACTTGGAATATGATAAAATGAAAGTTATAAGTACAAACATTTTGTTTCCGATGATAGACCAGTCAAATTTAATAGCAATTTTTTGATTTCAGTACAAACTAAAGTCTTGTGACATGTTGATAGGTACTATTGAAGGTTCCAGCACGTGACATGCTATGGGACGGCTCAATTGTATAACACTCAACTACTCAGCATGATCAGTGGCAAAAATTGCAGTGTTTCAAAAATTACCCAAAATGAAGAAAATGGTGGCCTATAAATATCTGCTCTACGATTTGTTTCAATCAGTGACTGTTTCACCAAACCTTGCAGCTAATGCAATAACTCCTTCTGAATCGAGTAGTTTAGCATTCCAAAGAAAAATTTTCAACAATTCCTCGAAATATGTCGACTACGTTAACCAGTACTAAATGATGACAACAACAACAAAGAACGGCTTATCTCCATACTGCTTGGGAAATTAGTACAGTGGAACTTTAAAAAGGAATATGCTGTTTTGGTGACAGATACCCTCACTGACAATACCGCCATTCAAGTGGCAGAGAACTTTGCGAAGTTTATCATAATGAGAGAATAGATCCTCCTAATCGCCAAAGCACCAAATTTCCTAAACTTCCACTTCCTAAAACCTGGAAAGAGGACCTCTCATAACTGGCTTAACGCTTCCAGCCAGATACAAAACTTTTTTCCTGTTATCAAACAGAATGCTGCTACATGCAATCAGAAGGAGTGATGCAGCCTCTGCACTCTATAAACAAGAGAGGTTGAAGTTAGTGTTGAGAAAAATAGAGCTCCATAGGAGGATGTCCAGTTTTGGCTCGATGCAGATGCTGCTCATTGAGACATTATTTCAGAAGGTCACATTTTCCAAGTAACTCTCTGATAAAGACAACTTACAATTTAGCCTCCACTCCAAACAAATGTAGCCCAGTATATTCTGCGGGTCTACCTCCAAATACAAGACTGATATAATAAACCAAATAATCCTCTTAGATGGGGTTGAAGGAGGATGAATCTCAGCCTGCTTCCCACCATAAACACCAATAATCCATTTCGGCGCTAAAATCCTCAACAACGAGTTCTGTGGATGTACAAAGGGATGTACAACGAAGTGCAGCTGTCAGAAAATAGGCATGGAATGTTCGTGTGGTTTAATAAAATATCATAAACACAAAAACTAACCTGATATTCTCGATAATTGGCCAATAACATTAACGTGAAACAAATTGACATCGATGTCGTGTCGTGACCCTAAAAATATGATAAATATTGATTGAGAGAATATAAATCAGAAATTGTCAAAATTTAATAGGTAAATTGCTCATATAATCAATTTCCATCATAATTCAATTTACACATACCTCAAACATAAAAGTATTGACTTCATCTTTGATTCCTCCATCGTCTATATCTCCATCACTTTTTGCATTCAATAGCAAATCTAAGAAGACCAACTTTTTTCTAGTTGCATAGTTATAGTTTTCAGTGGGAACTTCAAACTTTTCAAATGTCTCAGCTTTTTTTGATATAATTTTTTGGGTAAAGTCATGTGTCACATTAATATATTTCCTTTCTTTCACACCAGATGGAAAAATGTAATAATATAATGGATGGTAAGTCCAAGGTCTCACTAACCTATCGACAATAAGGCTTCCTATTTGTAGAATAGCTTTGATATATGATTTATCTGCATCTGTTTTAATATTCAAAGTTGTTCCCATCGACGTCTCTAAAGAGATTCAATATTAGCTAATCAGAATTAAATTCAAGTAAAATCAAAAAAATAATTTGAAATTAATGAAAATTTATTTTCCTGAGATCTCCTTGAAAAGTACCTTTTTGTGCAGCAGTGTGTATAAAATTGGAAGCAGGCAAGCAAGGAGATGCGAAACCTCCTACATGCGTCATATAAATTGACACAGGTAGTTGCAAGTAGAAACATGAGTTTCCCATCAGATGAACGATTGGATCGTACCCAATAATTCACACTCATATATAGATGATTTTTTATTAAAATCACCCTTGACTCCCTTGACTCCTTTCCGTTGTTATTTAACGTCGGTTTAATTCTGCGAGCAACTAAGGAAAATCACCTACCACACCGAGCACATCAACCAG
The DNA here is from genome assembly GCA_910591675.1 of Galerucella calmariensis. Classification (NCBI taxonomy): domain Eukaryota; kingdom Metazoa; phylum Arthropoda; class Insecta; order Coleoptera; family Chrysomelidae; genus Galerucella; species Galerucella calmariensis. The sequence continues at coordinate 23,182 of CAJUYG010001743.1, read as the reverse complement.
TGGTAGGGATCTTTATGGGGACCACCATTCATGGATTTGGTACCTCAGTTTTACGTCTCCTTCAAAATACGGCATTTCTATATTATATCCCGTGCTAAAGTGTTTTGCTGCAGGCTGTACGGGCGGTGTTCTCCAGTGGTCACCCGTCCAAGTACTAATCGAGTTCGACACTGCTTCACTGTAATTATCGCATCAGAGGCAAACGCTACAGTGCTGAGTCGAATTCCAGCTCTCCAAGTTGTTAAGTGTAACTCAATATATTCTGGAACATTCTGAACTTAGGTAGCAAACATCATTTGCAGGAAATGAATTGGTGGTTTTTTCCACTGTTTCATTACTTATTCAAGTTTTCCGCTCTCCGCAAATTGAATGGTTCTACATTGTGGACCGAAATAAAGGAGTACATTTTGTAATTGAAAATATTTTTTTTGTTTTTTGGGCAATTCATTTTCTTTTTGCAGGGCTAATAACCTAACATGTCCTCAACATGACTGTACATTTGAAAGCAAAAATAATATACAGGGTCGGACTTATAAAAAAAATTATATAACAGTGCATTTGAGCTCGTTGCAAATGAAAACTGTTTTAGCTAAAATTGTACTAATAAGCTTCATCGGTAGATAAACTATCCAGACAACCAGACAACAAATGACAAATTTAGAGTAGAAACCCAAAGAGCAATCATCGAATTTGAATATGTGAAAAGTTTATATAGGATCTATACTTTGGCAACCGTGAAAGGAATGCAGTCGAAAACATTCGACATTGCCACGTTTAACTATGAGAAAGATGAAGTACTGATTATGTAGTGATAATAATAATTATAAATGGGTCTTTTTATTATTAACAATATTAAAAATATGATTGAACGTTAATTTTATAATGTGCTTGTTTCCTTGGATTTATTCTATTAATATTATTTTCCAATTCATGAATATTAAAAGAGAACACTTTTCCAAATTTGTTATGGGCTTCTTGAAGCTCTGGCAACGTTGTACGAAAACCTCAATGACCACATCCTCCGATTACATAATTGGTGATTTTTATCGACCAGCTGATTTCTTATTGGCAAGCGCGTGCGTATGTTCTTCCCTCTCACTTCGTCAACTGACTGATATTGATTTATCCAGTGGCGTTGGTATTGTAACTTACATTTGTAATTTCAGTTTCACTTGGTAAAATAGGTACCGTACGCCATTTGTACGTTTGACAGATATACGCCATGTTAATCCTCGCCTCTTACCGACGCCGCGTAGCTCCAGATAAACTTGCCAAACTATAGGAACCCAGTTAAATAGTGATTGTAGTGAAGAAAAGGAAATTAAAAATAGATTCATAAAAGCTAACAAAAGTGCAGGAGCAATAAATCACCTAGTCTGGTCAAAGCATCTGTCAAGGAAATCAAAACTAATATAGTACTATATTGAAGCCTACGATATTTTATAGTTGTGAGACATGGGTTTTGAACAAAAAACAAAGAGAAAGTGTAATTGGATGGGAAAGAAAAATGTTAAGAAGAATTATGGGATGAGAAACAGTAGAAGGGGTGTATATGAGAACGACTAACGAAGAATTATATAACATTTATCGTGAACCCCAAATAGTTGCAACTATTACATCAAGAAGTCTTCAGTGTTTAGGGCACAAAGAAAGAATGGAAGGAGGAAGAATAGTGAAACAAATAGCATGGAGTGTTCCGGAAGGCAAGAAGAAAAGAGGCAAACCAAGGAAAAGATGGAGGGAAGTTGTACTAGAAGACCTGGAAGAAAAGAATGTGAACCAATGGAGAGAAAAGGCCAAAAATAGAAAAGTATGGGGAGGAATTACAAAGCTATGGGCCTAAAAGGCCTGTCAAAAGCTATATATATATATATAAACTATCCAGAACACTTCAGTAAAAAGGAAATTTCCCGAAATTACCGGACTCGCGAAATACCATTTTTCATTAAATAACATTTTAACAAATAACACATTTATGAAAACAGTTTAGTAACTTTAAAACTTAGAGAAAAATATTATGAATGTGGCCACCTTACAGCCCAGAATTAAATCCGGTTTATTATTCAATTTGGGAATTTTCGAACAAAATTTGTATGACGGACAACAATTTGAAACAATCGAGCAGCTCAAAGAAAGAATGCAGATTGCTTGGAACAATTTTGAACAGGGTGCAATAAATGGGGCTATCAATTTATGGCGCAGACGACTTCAAGAAGTGGTAAACAATAATGGTGGCCACATTATAATATTTTACTCTAAGTTTCAAAGTTACTCAACTGTTTTCATAGATGTGTTATTTGTTAAAATGTTATTTAATAAAAAAAAAGTTTTTCGCGAATCCCGTAATTTCGAAAAATTTCCTTTTTACTGAAGTGTTCTGGATAGTTAATCTACCGGAAATGCATATTCGTACAATATTAGCTAAGACAGTTTTCATTTGCAACGAGATCAAATGCACTGTTATATAATTAAGTCCGACCCTGTACATTATTTTTGATCCCAAAATTTACAGACATGTTGAGGACATGTTAGGTTATTAGCCCTGCAAAAAGAAAATAAATCGCCAATAAAACAAAAGAAATATTTTCAATTAAAAAATGTACTCCTTTATTTTGGCCCACAGTGTAAATTATCAAACACTAACAATAATTCGATTTGGCAACCACGAAATTAGTCACATTGCTGACACCATAGTCCGCGACCATTTTTGTCACAGACACACTTAAATATATTTTTATTTCCAACTTCTCGGCGGCAGAAACTCGACCCCTATGCGGCCTAGCCAAGTTTGGTTGTTTGGTACAGCCCCACTCTGGATAATGAGTTTGATAGTGAGTGGGTCAGTGACAAAATTTAGGAAATTTGACTCGCTGCGGTATAGCGGTGCCTTTTTCTTATCTCACTCTAGCGTAACTGTAGTGCTCCAATATACAAATCACACCGAGAAATATGACTTTATTTGTGGAAATGGAATAGTCTGAAAGTATTTTGCGATACAAATTTATTTTACTGTATATTTACCTGTTATTGAGTATAATGCAAATAATGAAATGCGAGGTACAACATTGACACATTGTTTTCCGCTGTCTTTTTGTAAAGCATTCACCAATCTCTTCGTCTCCGTGTTGAATACAGTCACAAATTGCTGTAATATGTTAAAATGGAAGGCTGGTGTAAGAATTTTCCTCCGACTATGCCATAATGATCCTAAATTTATAATACTTTCTATTAAATTCAACAAACACGTGTTTTTGAGTTAAAGCAAAATTTGAATACTTTCCTGTGCTAGTCAATAGTCCTTTCCCCAACCATCTTTCTGTTAGCAAATAAATTGAGCTTTTTTCCATATGTTTTATTGTTGAGGCTATTTTCTACAAGAAAAAACTGTTAATATTGTTACGAACTCACTGATTCAGAAGCCGGTCCTGTCGCAAACTATGAATGCGACCTTTCTAGAAAGGTTCTTTCGCAGGTAATATTCAGACTGTTCTCGAAGCGTACCCTACAATGGTTTATTCACGAATGCTCTCGAATTATAAAGTATACGCAGAGTATATTTAAGAAGGTATATTTTTTAGTGAGTCGGGGAGTTGTTCAGTATACAGTGAATCGGTAAACAGTTTCAGTATACAGTGAGTGAACAGAAAGTGAATATAGATAGTGTTGAAGATAAATTAGGACAATTATCATACCGAGTGTAGATAAATTAATAGACATTAAGTTATTATAGTGTGTTAGTGTTTCTTTAATAAATCAATAGTAATTAGCCATAGTGAGTGTATAATATTTATCCCACGGTAAAAGCAGTTCAAAAAAATAAGAAAAACATTACAGTATCATTTTATTCAAATTGGTTAACGATCCTAACTATCCGAAATAGTCTATTTTCTTACGAGTTCAGAAAAGGGCGCGAAGGAAAGTCGGGCGAGTATGGTAAAAGCATTTTCGGTACGCTAAACAGGCGTGTTAAGTTAGAGTTTTCAGTGAAGTTTTTCCTTTAAAATGTTTTGCATTAAATTAATAGTGAATTATCTCCTCAATACTTCAAAAAATTGAAAATTATACTAATCTACATTCATTAATAAAACTATGGAATATTCAGTTGACAATAATTGGAAATAATTCTCATATACTTTTCTTCGCGATTCATCTAATGGCAAAATAATTTACCTCAAATTCCTCGCATCCACAAATATTAGCAGAAGGAAAAAAAATCACTGCGGAAATGTTATATAACGGTCCATATGTCTTGCTCCATTGTCGAAGTTGATTGAACAAAGTGGCTGCAAAAATAAACAGACAATAGACCTTTTTAACGGAAGACATCTTGTGGTTGCGGCGACCGTTCTCCACCTATAGATTTATATAGGAACTAATAGAAGCTAACTGTAATATTAAATGGAAACTGTAACTTGGAGCTTGGACAGGTTTACCTAAGATTACGGCAACGTTATATTTCTTCCAGAAAAATAAGAGTATAAATTGTATTTATTCCCTGGACGAGTCCCTAAAAAAAGAGAAGAAATATACCGTTGCTGTAAGCATAGGCACAGCTGTCCAAGTCCTAAGTTACAGTTTCCATTTAATATTACAGTTAGCTTTTATTAGTTCCTATATAAATCTATAGGTGGACAACAGTCGCCGCAACCACAAGATGTCTTCCGTTAAAAAAGTCTATTGTGCCGTAAATAAGTACTGTAAATTCAAGGCATAATAGATCGTTAAGAAATATTGAAAATACTCGAATACAATTTTTCTCTAACCTTCTTAGTTTGTGAGATACAGGCTGTTAAAAGGTGCAGAAGAAATAAACATTTCATTTCATATCGTCACAGTGGGTGGAAGTACAAATTTAAATTTTTTTGTAGGTTGTTGTCCCTTCAGAACACATCACCAGTATCAATTCTGCCGAATTCTAATAAGCCAGTGGCGCGGTACTAGGAGTTTTGTAGGTTATTGTGTCTCGAAAACACATCAACAGTATTAATACTGTCGAATTCTAATAAGCCAGTGGCGTGGTATAAGCAGTCTGTAATTTTTTATTATACCATATTTTTGAAAAACCCTGTATTTAGAGCTGAAGGTTTTTTTCTGCAATTCTTTTTTAAATTTCCCACATAAAAGGTATTCTTTGTTGAACACGATACAACAGTCAAATTCACAAAATCAAATTTGTCTGTCCGAGAAATTGTAAGAGAATCCAGGAGAGTATATTTCCTTTTTACTAAAAAATTAAGGATTGTTCTTTCCAAAATATGTACTGCAAGCGCCGAACGTGATGGCGAGCCCGCCCCCCGCGCACAAACTCATTTTCAATGTTACCTCACACTGCAGCTCTTGCAAGACATATGAATGCTCTGTACAGAGGCATCAAAAGTATAACTCAGCTAAGCTCTAGGTACGGAGAAAAGAAGAAGCTACCTATCTACATGGTGGAATACAAGAAGGAAGACGCGGAAAAACTGAAGACGTTCCAATGCATCTTGTCAGCAAAAGTAAGACAAGAACCTGCAAGAAGAGGAAGCGGACCCGCCCAGTGCTACAACTGCCAAGGATTCCACTATGGCCAGTCCACCTGTCATATGAAGACAAAATGCGTGAGATGTGGAGGCTCACACCGATCAGATGACTGCGAGAGACCCACCACCAGACCAGCCACCTGTGCCAATTGCCAAGGAGAGCACCCAGCCAATTACAGAGGATGCTCAGACGCACCTAAGAGGAAACCAGACCCCCTCAAAGAAGACAGCATCCACACCAGCAGCGGCAACAAAGACAACGCCAGAAATGAGCTACGCCATCGCAGCAAAGAAGACAATCGCGCCGCCCAACGAGTAGCAGGACTTTTTCGAGATGATGAAGTTCTTCTCTACACACATAGAGGAGATAAAGAGCTTCTTCCTGAACTTCACCAGGACCATTTGACGAGCCTACGAAGTCAAAGTGAAGACAGTTCGTAAGTAAGTACACTAATCTTAATTTCAGATCACTTACCTAGATTTCCTGCCTGTCCCCAGAAAGACCGCCAAGAAAGCTAGTAAGGACAGATTTAGCAAGAGGATCCACTCTCTAAGGTAATCTTTAGTCGTAATAAGTCGGCTAAAGAAGTACTTTAAGGGGCGGCGACATACACACACACACACATCCCGCGAGCGACAAAAAATCAAGAAGACCAACGAGAGAAAAGTGACTATCAGTAGGTACCTCAAGAAAAACAGAAGAGCACCAGAACTTTTCCATAAACCAAGAAAAGAAGATGGACCAGCCCAGCAGATCGGACTGTGGCCTCATCGGAAGAGATAAGGGGAGAGTCTATACCTGCGCGATCGCTCGCTTGCATTAACAATGTGATATTTTCTAATCAAAATGGAAACTGTCAAAAGGTTAGCACAGAACAACTTCTAATGGGTCCTCTAGTGTATAATAGATTTCTAAATGACTTATGTGTGAATTCGCTGACGTCGGAAGTTCATGCCAACTACAATTTCGAAAAAATTTGTGAATTTTGATACACGTTTGTTTACAGGATTTTTTCCGTTGAAGAGCAACATTTAGAGCAAAATTATTTGTTTATTTAAAATTGTTTGTTCAATATATAGGGAACGGCTTCTCAATATTCTTATTATTTAGCAGCAACAAAATTTGTTGATAAGCAAGTACACTTCTAGCATTAAAAAAAGTATTTCAGAAACCATTTTTCTCTCTAGAGAATTATTTAAATTATTTGGACAATTTTAAATATAGCTATTCAATTCAATTCATCATAAAGATTTTATTGGGTGAACCGTCATCTGAGGGAAAGAGTCGCAACCCCAATAATAATAGCTTGCCGGATATAAAGGAATAGAAGGATAAAATAAACAATACAACGGTTTCTTAATATTCTCGAGCTGGAAAAATTTAAATTTAAAAATCAATATCAAAATGAAAACAATTACAAAATCAGATAATAATATATAGGGTTTTTCTTTGGGAAAGGGCCTAACTTTAACTGTAGATGGGGATCACTTTGGTGCTTCCAAAAACCTATATTTAATGTGTCTTCGGCACTTTATAACCGAGATACAAGGGTGTTTCATAAGTTTATACTATTTCTTTTTCACCCCATACCCAGCTAGCAAAATCGAATTCTAAGAGGACTAAATTGTTGTTTAACAGTCTAATAGCGTTGTTTCGAGGACTGTTTGTTTTTATTGAGCCTTTTGTCGCGATAATTTTGTTTTTTAAAGAAAATTTTTGTATTAAATGATTCTATAGTGACTTTTACAATATATGCTATAACGCATTATATGATCATTTCTTTTAGAATGATATAATACCTCATAAGCAAGTTTATACAATATCAAAAATATCATTTATAAGACTTTTATACCTATCGTATAAGAGTTCTATAATATACTATATAACTAACAGCTACAACATTATAAAATAGTTACTTAAGCTTGTCTTATTGAAGCTGTATAATGTTGAGTAATAAATATTGTATAGCATTCAATTGCGTTGCATTATTAAAACACTTTTAAGTTGTATACTGCCTAAATATTCTTCGTTATAAAATAGTTATCGTATACCGTTCCATTTTACAATGAAATATTGTTTAAGACATTTCTTTGGGATAAAATTGTTGTATTACAATTCGCCATGTTTAAATAAGCAACTCTTGTAACGCTATCGCCGCCATTATGAGCAATTGAGTTGGAAACATGAAACTGTATTGAAAAATGTGACTTTATCATTATTTAGAGAATTATATTGTGTAAGAATATCCAGATAAAATGATAAACTATTAAAATAATAAAAAGAAAAAAAGTATTTTAGGATTTTCTATTTCATTATTATTTTTTGAGTATCTACTTGAAACTTAACCAGAATTGAAGCGCTTGATTTTCTTGTCAAATATATACTTATAATCTATCAGTAAAATTTGCGGCGCATCAAAATTTGTGCTATTAAACCATCCAAATGAAATTATAATTTGTACTATCGATGTCCGCCCAAGCGGCCCAAGTCGTTTTGATAAGTCTCCATTTCTACAAATGAAATGTATGATGCACGTTCAAATTGAAATATAATTTGGTTCTGATATTCTTCACTAGAAAATGAAATGCTTTTATAAACTGCTATATGTCAAAATGTTTCCATTGTGATCGAGATAACAGCATTATAAAAAAATATATTGCATTACACAATCATTTTGTGAGACCTTCATAGTGCCGCTTCAATCCCATTTTATAGATGTGACTACATGACACACTATTAAATCATTTTATAGTAGCTGTATAGATGATTATAAAACAGTCGATTGAGAGTTGTATAAATGTGTATTAAACAGTCATATAAGAGTTGTATAAACTTTTAATAGAACTGTTATACAACCAAACAGTTGTCCCTTTTTAGTTGTATAAGGATCATTTAATTGTTTTGTAGACCGTTATAAGAATTTTAGTATCCTATAAGATATATCTTGTAGCTGTTTATACAAACCTTATAGAATTTAAATTGCTACTTGGGTAACTTCCAAGTTACCCTGTATATTATTTCGACATTTGGTACACGTAATAACCATTACCTAGAAACTCCATAGAAAGCATCTCCAAAAAGTTAATGCGGGTCCGGCTTAACAAAAAATTTCAAAAGTCGTCTTTCCTAAAAACAACACCCTGTATATAGATTTTTTAAATTGCTTTTTATAATTGGGAAGGGTATAAAAAATCGAATCTTTTTATTTTTCCGCAGACAATTTCATTACCAAAAATTTACCGTCAAAGTAATAAATTTATGCACGTTTCGGGGGTTTACAATGGTATCGGAGAGGTTTTTTTTTATTTTTTAGCTTGAAATGAAATCTATTCAATGCAGCTAGAGGAGCATCCTAGAAATTCATTTGAGTTTGTATGTTTACGAGTAAAGACTACTAAAAATGTGATTACAGGGTCGTACTTAGAAATCTCATTCAATATGTTTCGAATATTTTGAACACCCTGCATATGTATCTGGAAGTTATGCACTTCTACATTTAGAATAACAAAAGTAAAATACGAGAAATAAGTTCATACTTAAAAAAACGGAGAGATTTTTATTAATTTTATTGATTGACCTGAAAAGAAAACAAGAAATTCTAACAATTGTCCAAACCAAGCAAGTCTAACCTACAAAAATTGCAGTAAAATTTTTTTTTGTTAAGCCAGACCTGCATTATCTTTTTGGAGATGCTTTTGATGGAGTTTATAGGTAATGGTTATTACGTGTACCAAATTTCAAAATAATATACAGCGTAACTCGGAAGTTATGAGGTTCGAAAGAAATAGGATAGATTTATGAAACACCCTGTATCTCAGTTATAAAGTGCAGAAGAAACATTAAATATAGGTTTCCGGAAGCACCAAAGTGATCCCCATCTACAATTAAAGTTAGGCCCTTTTCCAATGAAGCACCCTGTATAACAGTTTATATAATGTCTTACCTCTGTCTGTAGTTAAATAAGTTGAATGTGCTATAATGAACTTTTGAGGTGGACCAGGTAGCCTATGTATCAATTTTACACGCCTTATCCACTCTTTTAAAAACAACCCGATATAAATAATACCGATACATAGCGCAAAAGTCCCTATCCACAAAGAAATAATCATTGTTTCAATAATTCTTCCCAATTTAACTATGCTAAATATCACATGGATAACAAATATATATATATATATAAACTATTTTTTATCTAGGAGTTATCAGGGTCTTCTATAGATATCATTAAGTACGATTACTCCAATTAAAACATTTGTTGGTACGCTCCCAGAATTAAATTATTATAAATAATCATATCAAAATACGAGATTCAATTTATTATAATCGATATTTATAAAATTCCTTTGGAAATCAGTTTTTATTATTTGGGCAATAAAATTTCTGATCAGCACTTATTGCAAATGGATTTTGTCTAACGATCCTTTCCATTTACTGTTAAATCAGAATAAAGAATGCAGCTTGAGTAATTCACCAACCTATGGTGTGAATAAGGTTAAACCAAGGTTATTTCGGTATCATACCATCTGTATGGCATCAAGAATGTTTATTTGTGGAATAGAAAATGCTGTGAAAAAATTGGGTGGAATCTTTCGAGGAGTCCATATTTTGATAACCATATAACCACCGATGAGGTTTATTTAGCTTTAGACTCTTGCAAAAGTGATAAAGCTCCAGGACCTGATAACATACCTTGCGAGTTTTTTAAATACTTACCAAATAATTGGATTTAATATCTTAACTCATTTTTCAACTCTATCTTTAACACTTCTACTTTTCCTAATGGGTGGTCAGTAATTACTCTAAAAATGCTTCACAAAAAAGGTCCTTCTAGTGATCCTCTCAATTATAGGGGGATTACATTAGTAAACGGCATTATTAAAATATTTATGCAAATTATCTCGAACCGTTTAGTTAGCTGGGTAGAAAATTTCAAGATACTTTCTGAATCCCAATCTTGTTTTCGTAAAGAACGTGGTTGCTACGATAATGTCTATACTCACACATCTCTCATTCAATTTCGTCTACGATTTGAAAAGTCCAAGATATTTGTGTTATTTGTTGATTTTAAACGGGACTTTGATTGTATTAACCATTCGTTGCTCTGGTCCAAACTTTTTGCTTCAGGTATCAGTTCTAAAATTGTACTTCTACTCAAGTCTTTCTATCCTAACGCTACTTTTCGGGTTAAGTCTGACGAACAATACACTAAATCCTTTAACATTTGTGAGGAAGTGTTACAGGGTGAAGTACTTAGCCCCTTACTATTTGCCTTATTCCTAGCGGACATTGAAGACTTTTTCAAAAACCGTGGAGCCAAAGGTATCGACGTTGATAACGTTAATGAAATTCTCATGCTCTTATATGCCGACGATCTGGTGATTTTAGATCACTCTGAGATCGATATGTCACGAAAATTGAAAATCTTGGAGGAATATTGCACACAAAACCAAATTACCATCAACAATGCCAAAACCAAAATAATGTGTTTTTCTAGAGGTCATTATAATGTAAAAAATAACATCAAATTCATATTCAAACACCACCACATTGAGTTAACTAACACCCACAATTACCTTGGTGTTACTTTCACCTCCTCATCTTTATTCCGTGAAATGGCAGATAAGAGTAGCGCGAAAGCAAAAAAAGCAACGGGAGCTCTTATACCTGTTTTATCTAAACTTAAAATTGACTGCATGCAAACAAGGTTACAACTTTTTGACGCACCAGTTACAAGCACAATGTCCAATTGTATTTCTGTTTGGGCACTTTGTTATGCTGATATTCTTGAGCAAGTCCAAGTTCAATTTTTAAAACGTATCCTTATGTTACCAGTGTCAACACCCAGCTATATAGTTAGAGTAGAGTGCGGTAGAAGCAAAATCTTATATAACATATTTAAATGGACGATAAACTGGCTAACGAAAATTCTTATGATGGATGACCCCAAATTGTGCTTCTTCCGTCAATTACATCTGATGAAATGTGATAGCAAGTACAACTGGGTAGCTCAGGTAACAGCTCTTTTCACTTTCATTGATACCAATCTTACTTGGAATAATCTCTCCCTCCGCTTTTTACAGATTAATAGAAAATCTCTCTTACTTTAATTTAAAAATAAACTTCTAGAATTAGATATTTCTCTCTGCCAACAGTCATCCTTCCTTCCCATATACAAACATTTAATAGTATCTGCGTCACGACAAAAATATCTGTGCCTAAAAATGCCCATCCAAATTACAAGAACTATCGCGCAACTTCGGTTATGTAATACATTCTCTTTAAACTTCACATACAAAGGCTGTACCTATCAGATAAACCTTAATAAAATCTGCCCTATTTGTAACCAGAAGGAGTTAGAAACGATGAGCACATACTTTTTGATTGTCCAATATATTGTAGTATGAAACAATCCACCTCAAATTACCTAGCCGATATCAATGTTGCAGCTGATTCACTGAATAATATTACAATAAATTCAGCTAAAGCAATTGCTGGCTATATTTGGAATGTTCTAAAACTCAGAGCCTTTATTATGAATATATACCTAATACAACGTCACATTAAATCCAAAATATGGGAGAGGGTCAAATTATTAAAAGGTAAAAGGATTGAAGAATGAGATTATACTCAATTAATAGGCAAACGATCATGTAACAACGACGCATTCAATGACTTACAAACATTCCCAATTATAACTAAAAAATAAAATATAAATTGATGGTAGAAAAAAACGTTTTGAAACAAAGTTTCATTTAATTGTCCTGGAAAGAACAAAATAAACTGCAAATTGAACCAAACCAATCAATTAATTAAATGTGTATACAACACAATTTATTAAACAATATGAATTATTGTCGCGAGATTTACCTTTGTACTACAGCGTACCGTAAAGCTGAAGGCACAATAAAGAATACAAAGTACAAGTGACAAGCGACAAAAACTTTACATGTAAATCAAAGCTGTAACTCAAAATAAAAGGTTATAGGAAACAAAATACATGTCATGGATACAGAATTTCGGAAATTTGGTATTTTGTATCTTATTGCTTGTATCTGACCAATCGGAATCGTTGTTTATCAGCTTGTCAGTTGTCATAGTTGTCATCGGAATTTACATAACCATGTGATAACCATGATTGTTGTTGGAAGTTGGAAGCTTGCTCTTGCTAGAATTTGTGATAAATCATTAAATTAATTTTAAAAAGAAAAAGTGTTTTTTTGAATCTGGTTGCTTGTTGGTAAAATGGATAACGAAGGCGAAAATGAAATAATGGGATTATATGAAGATTTTTCTGATAATGACCTTCAAAACATTTTTCATAAAACAGGCGATGAATTACTTGTGGATGTAGTTCGAGAATATCCCAATATCGAGAATATCACACAGTTATAAATAATGCCTGGGAAGATATTGCTACAGTTATGGCTTTGCCAGTTAAGAGTAATAGTTCGACACTTAAACACTTCTGATTCAAGTGTTGCATGTTTTGTAATTTTAACACTATCATAAAAGAATGACAAGCATAATACTTGCCAATTATATTTAAGCTAAAGAGTGTCAAGAGAGGTTTAGAAGATTGAAGCAATACTTTTCCAAAGAAAGAAATAAAAGGGAACAGGAATCCCGAAGTGGAGCTGGTCCATCAAATAGAAAATCATGGGATCTCTATGATAATATGCTTTTTTTAAAAAAACATATGGTAAGAAGAAAGTAAGTATCATATGTAGGTAATTATAAACATTGCATAAGTGCAATGATTAAGACTTTCGTATAATTCAATTTTGTTTTTAGAGCTTTTGCTCCAAATACTCAGTCAATGGCATCTACTTCAAATTCTTCTGTTGGTGCTACTAATAATAATAATTCCCAACCAATAGTTACAAGTTATCAAAATAAGGAAAATATGGAATCAGAAGAAACCTCACAAGAAACAGAAACACAAGATGCTCCAAAAAAGGTGTTAAAAAGTACTTTTAAAGAATACAAGTAAATATGTTAACAAAAAATCATTTTTAGTTCAAAATGTTTAAAGAGCCATGTAAAAAAAAGAAGATTGATCCACTTGAACAGTAATTTTTTAAGAATAAATTCTGCTATTGAGGCCTTAGTTCACAATGTTAGTTTAAACTCTGTAAATACTGGAAATAATGATGATGACGAACTATTTGGTAAACTAGTCGCATCACAATTAAGAAAAAAGAAACCAGAGGAAAAAGATTTAATTAAAAAAAGAATTTTGCAAATTATTTGTTAGTTTGATAATTTATTTAAGGATTGGTTAAGTTAAAATGTAATTTTTTGTTGTTTTTTATAACTACATTTTGATCATTTATTATTTTGTTTAGTTGGAATGTTATTTTTTTGGTTTTTATAACTTCATAAGTTTTTTTTTCTGTGATTTGATGCTATTCATTAGTTTTAGGCATTTTTAAATTCAATCATCAAAGATGCAAATACATTTTGATTTAAACATTTTTGCAATATGTATGTACCTGAGAAGTTAAGTATATAAATAAATGTTTATTTATAAATAATAACACAAACTCCTTTTTAATTTAAATATAATTACAAACTTATAAAAAATAAAAACTCGTACAAAGTAATTAAATAATATTTCGGTTAGTTCCCTGTCTGATGTAATCATACTGCCAAGGAACTTTGCCATTTTCTGTTTGGAAATACTCTGCCAAGATGTTTCTAATTGTGTAGGCTGTTTGAGTGCTACGATGTGCTCCGATATTTCCTATAGTATTAAAATGATTTTGGTTGTCATGCCTCCATTCTCCTGGAACTACTTTACCATTAGTTTCACTGTCCGCAAATCCAGGGGGACAATACATTTTTTTGTTGGAGCTATCATGTTTTTTTAGATAGTTATGAAGACATAAACAAGCCATAATAATGCTATCCACCGTTTTGGGTTCGGCCGATAATCTTTTCCTTAATACCCTCCAACGCGCTGATAAAATTCCGAATGCATTCTCTATTACCTACCCTTCTCCCTCTTGATAATCTATAATTGAAATTTATTTTGTTCTGTTAAATTTTGACCAGGGTATGGTTTCATCAGATGAGGCGATAAGGAAAAAGCTGCATCTCCAACAAAATACCATGGCACTTCAGTAGTGGTTCCAGGAAGAGTTCCCGTGCCCTGAGAAAAGTTTAACTGCTCACCATTGCTCTAAAATTGAATTTTAGCAATAAATTGGTATTAATTTTAACTTCAAAAAAACATTTATAATTTTCTTAAAATAAAAAGATAAAAACTTACATATATATCTTTTCCAAACCATGTATCACTAAATATACCAGCATCATTTTGACCACCATCAGATCCAATATCAAATAGGGTAAAGTTGTAATGATGGTCACAAATAGCCATTAGGACAATACTAAAACTTTTTCTGTAATTTAAGAATTGGGACCCTGAATTAGGGGGAGCTTGAATAACAATATGTTTTCCGTCAACAGCTCCCAAGCAAAAAGGAAGGTTCCAGTTATCCAAAAATCCTTTTGAAATATTTAACCACTCTTCACAAATAGTACTTATTGCTAAGCATGTCTCTTTAATAATTTGCCTAGTAGTTGATTCTCCTAAACGAAATGCCAATGCAAGGGAAGAAATCTCATCACCAGTAGCTAGGTATCTGAAAAAACAATATTGTGCACAAAAAGTATCTTAAATTATTTAAGTAGTGAGTGGTTAGAAGGTGTCTACATAAATATAATAAAGTTTTTAGATACCTTAATGTTACAATAAGGCGTTGTTCTGGGCAAACAGGTTTTCTCTTGCTGTGTTTTTTAATGCTTGGTTTTAGCATATTCAACAAGTGTTGAAAGCGAGAAATATCCATTCGAGTATACTTAAAAAAACGCTCCCCATCATTTTTTAGTTCCTGGATAAGGTTTTTAAAATGTCCCTTTCTGTCTCTAGCCTGATTAATTGGATGAATCCACCACCTCCTTCTTATCCATCTTTTCTTCCTTCTTCATTTTAAAGCAATGAATAGGGCAGTAGATATTATTCGAAGAGTTGAAAGTACTTTTATTATATCCATTGCTTATAAGTATTTAGCGAACATCAAAAATATTTCAGGATTATACAAATTTTAACTACAAACCAAAACATAATTTAAAATGTGAGTTAGGTTAAGTTCTTCACTGTCACACCCCCTTGGTGAAATGCTCGTTTTTAATTGGTAGATACTAGTGACTAAACGTTAGTTGTGTTTTAAATCAGTTTAAAGCCCGTATTTTGTATTTTGTTATTTGTCTCCTGTATCTTGTATTCTTTATTGTGTCTTCAGCTTAAAGAGAGAACGCATTCGAAACGAACAAGATAAGCTTGTTTAAAGGTACAATCGGAGGCACAAATATTAGGTAGTAACTTTAACTTATGTGAAAAAAGTACAGTAGTTATTTTTTTTTATTCTGTTGTTTAACGTCGGTCTATTTCTGCGACTGAGGCTAATCACCGACGCCGGGAGCACTCTACCCCTAACCGGAAATTTTGGCGAACCCACTAGTGTTCCAACCAGTGGTAGCGTTCTTTAACGAGCCCAACATCCATGGACTCGGGACCTCGGTTTTACGTCTCCTCCGAAAGACGGCATATCTACATTATACCTCGTGCTCATTGGTATAATGCCTGCGAGCTGTGATATGCTACTTACCCTAGTAGTCTAAAGTGGTCTTAAGTGCACCCTAGTAGTCTAAAGTGTTTCGCTGCAAGCTGTACGGGCCCTATACGATGGTTTTCCCTGTCATCGTAACCCATCCAAGTGCTAACCATGTCCGACCTTGCTTGACTGTAATTATCGCATCAAACGCGTTCCACTACAGTGCTGGGTCTTCGCCCCAGTAGTTATTTATTATAACTAAAACTTATATGCAAATGTCATTGAACGACTATTCGTAGATGTTCACCAGCTGAATTTCTCACAGCATCTGAATGCTCCTGGACAGTCTGTCCTTACGACTAATGCACATAGTGGACTTTAACTTTTCCAAACTTTCAGGTGCTTGTGTCCTACACTACTCTTATAAGTAATTCTATGAAAGAAAATTTTTCCTGTGAAATACGTAAATCACGCGACAAGCTTTTATATCATTTAATAAATTGGTTTGATTCAATTAAGAGTTTATTTTCTCCTTTTTAGGACAATTGAAGGGAAGGTTGTTTTTAAAAAGTTTTTAACCATTAATTTTCAAAAAAAGTTGAGTGAACTCTTTGATATCGGGAATGAGAAGAGCCTTAAACCAATGGATGATGATAAAAATATTTTTATAAAGGTCAAAAAGTGAGAGGAATTATTTATCAATTTAAATTCACAACCAAGTACTGGAGCAGATTTGATGGTAGTTGATGAAATAATATATAGGTTGCGAACATACGATTTATATAAGTACGACTTGAAAGAGTCAGCAGTCAGCGGTAGGAGTGTTTAGCTCCTTCTACCAAATACAATTTGTACAAATTATATTTTTGTCTCGTTATCGTCAATTTTTTTCGAGCTCCTGCGCTACTGGGTAATACTAAACACTTTCATCCGGTAACAGTGTCCTTTACAGAGATTCACATTTAAACTTTTATTCCTTCATCTTTTCGCTGCAAACATTGATCACGTTGGTAATGCATGCAATTGTATTTGAAAATAAAACATTTACAATGTCTTCAATGACATACTCAACCTGCGAAAAAGTGCAAATTATAAAATGGTATATTAAAGTTCATTCGGCTGATGCAATAGCTAATTTGTTTATTGTGACATTCGATAATCGCCCAATTCATATAAATAAAACCTACTCCTATAGTGGGGATAGTCAATCTGACACGCTCAACGATGACTGCCCACAATTATTCTTTTCTCTCTCTCTTTCAAGTAGCTTTTCTCATATTTTCCTTGTCGTACTTGTGTAAATTGTATGTCGTGATAAGACTTTTTGCAACCTGTATAAGTATAACATTTTATGAAAGAAGAACAAACAGAACATATACATTCATAGTGCTTATAACTCGCTTTTAATAAATACTCAATTTGAAAAATCCAATTATTGTATAATTCACTTATTGACTGTTATTTATTATTATTGTATTTACAAATACATAATTTTCTCGAGTTTAAGCATATTATCTTCAATTGAAAGAACAGTAAAAACATTTGCGGTTAAATTGAAATTTTCATTTACGCCACAATATATTTTTAGGTCATGATTGAGTCCCTCTTCATAGCGCAGTTGATAATTCCGAGTTCGGAGTCTTTTATTTTTCATTTATTGCTCTAATCCTAAATGACACTATAGGGTTTTATCTCTTGGTAATTCTGTGTTAATCTGAGCAACAAACCTGATATGTTTCTCTAATTTATAAGGATACTCTATATCACTAAATTAGTATATTCATTCAAGTGAGCGAATGTTTTTATTTTCTTAGTTGAATCTTTTCACCAGTAATCAGAAACTTCCAGTCTCATCTTATCAATTTATTGAGTGCATAGGGCTAGACGTATAAACCAAACATTTGAAAGACCTATTCACATTTTTGTTGAGAATACCTACCTATTTCTTCTTCTGCAATTCATCAGAAAGCTTCAGCTTCGTGGAATATCAACCAACCTGTTTTCGCACTTCCCAGAAACACTTTATCATTTTTCTTTATAAAAACCATATTTTTCCAAACACTGACAAAACATATTATTAATTAAACTATATGTGTTGAAAATATGCCGTATCAATTCCAACATATTTAACCTTGTTTTAAATATAACCATTTGAAAAATATTCCAAATCTCATACAAAATTGATCTGTACTCAATATATATAATATATAAATTGCACAATTTATACTGATAAACTAACTTCATCTTACAATGATAACAACTCTTAGTTTGTTGAGGATTCTTTTGACTCTGCACAATTTATTCAGAATTATCAGTTACCACAAAAATATATAATGATTAGCTTAGATGTAGTGTCACTTTTTACAAACATGGCATCAGAAAAAATTTTAGAATCAGTTGATTTTATTGATTATACTTCCTTTTTTGCATTTAACAATAAATTTTTCTGGAATATCAATGGATGGTTCAGTTTCTCCCATTCTCGCACAATATGTAATGTATGACTTACTTGTTGATTGTATTCGAAACTTAACTTTTGTTACTCCTATTTTAAAACAATAATATTATTACACCGAACCCTGTTCGTGGAATTGAAATGATTCTCAATCTTTTCAACAGTTATGACCCACGCATTCAATTTACAGTAGAAAAATAAACCAATTGAATTGTTCCATTCCTAGAAACTGAATTGATAAGAACTAACGAAAGCTAGATAATCTTGGACTGGTGCGTTAAATCTACTAGTTCCGGAAGATATCTTAATCTCGAATCAAATGAAGGTAGGTTTAGTGTTAGGGATGAAGAATAAAGTTATGAAAAATTCCCATCCAGCTTTACAACGAAAAAAGTTAAAAATATTCCCTGACACATTATTAACAAGGTAACAAGTTATCCCAATCAATTGCTAAAAAGGCTAATTTACAACACTGTCAATAATCAGGTAGTGAATGGTACTTTAGTTAATACAGTTGACCAAAACATCAAAATCATGCAAAAAAGAAGCTTTTGGATCTATTCCTTGCATAAAAAGTTTTACAATTGAAAGGCATAGCCATTGTTAATATTGAATAAAGAACAGCCAAACCGTTACAATCTTTTTTTCACTAAACTGGAACAATAACCAGATGAATTGTAGTGTACAGTATCCACTGTAAAGATTATGAAAAAAAAAATGCTGGAATGATGAATATGAAATCACGATGAATCCAAAACAAAAGATGTAAGATTGGAAAATGGCAATGTGTTTTAGCAGAAAAGACGCTGAAAAGAATTATTATGAACGGACATTTTTAGAAACGCACCACATTAATAATACTAAGGACCCAATTTATATTTAATACATCACAAAAATGTCCAATCAGGTGATGAAGATGATAGTTCTTTTGATTAATGTTTTGAGCTTGGAAATAAAAAATATTGAGAGATTTGTTGTCTTTCGACGACAGAACAAACATTATTTTCATAATAAAAAAATTTTACAAATAAGCAAGAACAGCTTAGTGGAGATGCAAATGATTTCCATCCAGCTGGGTCTCAATATGAGGGTCCATTACAGTTGATCGTATTCTTTTTCATGAATATTCCCTTCCTCTTTATAAAATTACAAGAATACATCAAACTTTTCCAGTATTCTATTTTCGTCCAACATTTTCAGTATATTCGAAGTACAAAAAAGAATCGATTTTTTTAAGCAGTTTTATATAATATGCCTATTATACCACTTACCGATCTTGTAGCTTGGTTTATAGAAAATACCTGCCTTTAGAGAAATACTGGAGGCGACAGAATAGTGCGCTATAATAAAGTATAATCGATCGGAAGCGTCTGAAAAATTTTATAATCTCTCTAAAATGAAAAACTGAAAAATGAAATGGGAAAGGGGGAAAATATAAAATCTTCTGGATAAACGAACAATAGACTGGATTAAGAAGCTGAATCTTTTTTATCAGTTGACCGCTTTTTGAAGACAAAGAAACAAAGAATGATGGTGCCTGTTGTGAAAATGGATTTAGCAGAAAACAATAGCAGCCTCAACTTCACGAAAAAAAATATCACTTGTGGTACAAATAACAGTTACTTATCTCGGAGTAGGCGGCAAACGAACCCTAATAATGTCCAGCCCTATATCTAGGTATTGCAAACAACTGCACACTCCTGTTTTATCGTATGTGAAGTGTTAATTTTTTTCTTAATATCAGCTTCATTCTTCCTCCCACTAACTTATTTGTCCTTGTAATTCTCTAACTGTCAGTCGCTCCTAACAGTTGTTGTTTCCACCTGATCGTTGGTTAGTCTCCTGTCTAACTTCCTGAACTCTTCTACTCTCGTACCTACTTTGTTATTTAATCTTGGTCAGTTTGTTTCAATTCTTCTAGTACTCAATTCGTCTAGTACCCACACGTCTGGGAACCTTGCTGTGTACTTTCTATGGTTCCTTGTTACCTTTTTATCACCATAAGCACGAGGCACGAGTACTTTTCAAAGGCAAACAGTGCAGGTTTTTTCATTCAGATGTTCTATAAAAAAATATGATGATACATGTAAGCGATGGATTCTACCTTCAAAAATATTTATAATAGATTAACAATGTTCAAGAGCGTACCTTGAAAGAAGAAGAAACAGAAACGTATTCTTTTATAAGAGCTGTTCAAATGAAGATCCTATATCTGTATAGGTTTAAGAGTGATGGAATGTGTTCTTGCGATCCAATAAGGTACTACTATCAAAATTATCTGCAGCAAGGCCAGTCCAGAATCCAGGCAGACAGTGCCACTAACCAGAAGGCGTACGGAGGATGAGAAATATAAAACGTAATAAAACGGGAACGAAAAGTGGTCAGAATTGAAAAAAGAGAAAAAATATAAATTTATCGATATATCTCATTTATTTTTAAACTTACCTAAGTTGACATGTTGCCTTAAAGTAGCTTTCGGTTAAAGACCTATTCAGAGGTACATATTTAAAAAGCTTTAAATATCTCTAAAATTTTTATAATCAAATCCACAGAATGTGATAAGCGTTTCAGCAATACATACAATACATACCCTTTTTTTGGTAGACCACTTTAGCTGTTTTAACCTTTTTTTATTATTTTACCGCATCAACCTCTAGGGTTATGAGAGGGGACAAAGTGTGACTACGTGAAAAAACATACAATAAGTTCTTATATTCTAAAATAGAGATTGGAGTCTTCCAGAAATTTGAGCACTTTTTCACAGTTTCCACTTTATGCGCGTTTCATATTAGGTGGGATGTTGTTAACTGTTCTTCTAACACTTAAATTTGCACAATCCAACAGTATATATTTTATGGTTAGAAGCACATCACATAATAAACTCTGCTTTGGTGGTTTTTTATTAAATAAAATATGCTGGTGGGTGATGGCTGAATGTTCTATTTTTGCTGTTTGAAACAGCCTGGTCTTTTCTGTTCTATGGAATTGTCAGTCTGGATTTTACTGATGGCGTGATTCCTTTAAGTAGCGAATTGGTGTCTTTCCATCTTTTTGTCATATATTCCATACAAAATCCATTATATGTGGTTTGAAATCGGCAACTAAAATGTTTTCGAAATATGGTAGATTCTGGTTAATTACAGAATGTGTTATTTTATTAACTTTTTCATTGGATGGTATTCCTACATGAGAAGGAACCCACAGAAACTCTACTTTAAAGTGTGTTTTCTGGAGTCTGTAAAGTTTTTCTTTTATATTTAAAAGTATTTGGTAAATAGTTGTTTTATTCCTAACTGAGGGAGTCCGATATTATAAATAAGTTTTTGTTTGGCTGTTTGTAGCTTAAAAGCGTTAACTATAGGGAGTTAATTTCTCGTATAATACTGAACAGTGAGGATTTTTGTCCTGATTGCATAACTGTTATGTGAGTATGAATTTGGAAATGAGATCATAGTATTTTAATTTGAATATGTGGTAGCTGGTAGAGTTTTTGGGCTGATTCGCTAATCTTTATGATATGAATCTAGAGTCTCGGTTTTAAAAAACAACAATCCTTCTCTTTTAACAATATTTCATGGAACAAATACGATCCCAGACACCCAAAAAAAATATTTACAATTTGATGAAAAATTAAAACGATCAGATTTGAATATTAATCAATTCCAACTGTATCTACCATTGTCATGAAACTCCTCCTTGGATAATTCAAATATCAGCAGTCAACTTCTGTTTAAACCATGTTCATAAAGGATGAGGCTCATTTAACAATAAAGTCAAGAAAGAAAGAGGAATAGCTTTAACCTTGGATTTTAAACGTGAATTAACCATTTTGTTCATAATTTTTAAGTCATGATATTGATATATCAATAATATTCTTCCTTTCGTAGCAACTACATTTAATGATGAAAATTGAAGTTGAAGAAGATCGAATTACATACAATTCAAGAGTTAGTTTGTAAACCAAATTGTATGAAATTGTAAGACAGAATATTTTACACTATATTGCATGCCCTCTTAGGTAAGCTACTCCTTTCAACCCATAATAGTATTTTACGGCAGTCCTAATAAGCAATTATGGAAAATTGTCGAAGCCATAGTAGGTATGTTAACAGGGCACTATAAGCAGGTTGACAGACGAAGCCATGTACATATTCTGTTACCTAGAAGAAAAGATTTGGAAATTACACGAGAGGGTCGAGGCTGATTGGCTTCTTAGAAACAACAGATCTGAAAATGTCGCTGATTAGTCACCTTTTCTCATTATTTCACTTCCAAAGATTCTAATCAGTCATACTTTCTCTACTAAGGGGTATTGCTTTAGCCGCGTCAACTTGACATAGATTTCCAGTTTCTATGACCTACTTAGGCTGCACCCTCCTCTAATTTGTTATTTTCTTTCCCTTGTTATTGACCAAATTGAAGATGCATAAATTATCTCTATTATGTACTTCAAAAGGATTATCTCCGTTTTTTTTTCAAGTAAGCTGCAAGTACATTGTACATAGACCCAAAAAATAAATCATAAGGCATGTGCGATTTTCACAATGACGAGATTAAATTACCACTCATCACGTATGACGTCATTTTT
>CAJUYG010001742.1:29086-53757 GCA_910591675.1 Galerucella calmariensis | reverse complement strand
AGCGGTACAGTAAACAATCAGAACCAAAGTCCTCCAAATAAAGATGAGCTGACGGAATACTGGTCTTCATTATGGTCGAAGCCTGTCGAACATAAATCCAACGCTCACTGGATAAGAACTGAGGAGGAAAAAATCAATATTGAACCGATGTCTTTCGTTGACTTGACAACAAGCGAGGTAACCGAAGCTATAAAAAGTACCAGTAATTGGAAGACACCAGGAGTTGACCATGTCCAAGACTTTTGGTATAAGAAGTTTGACAGTCTACATGAAGCAATGGCAACATCATTCTCACATATTTTGCAACATCCAGAAGATACACCACCATTTCTGACACTGGGCTCGACCCACTTGCTTCCCAAAACACATCAAACTCACGATCCTTCGCAGTATAGGCACATAACCTGCCTACCAACTATATATAAAATATTAACGGCTTGCATCACTAACCGTATTTACAGACATGTGGACCAAAACAACATCCTGTCAAAAGAACAGAAAGGTTGCAGACGAGATCACCAAGGCTGCAAAGAACAACTTATCATTGATCCAGTTATACTGAAACAGGCGCAAAAGGAAAAGCGCAACATCCACACGGCTTTCGTAGATTACAGGGAAGCATTTGATAGCGTTCCACATTCCTGGCTTGTTGAAGTTCTGCAAATTTACAAAGTACATCCCACTGTTGTCATTTTCCTTGAATCAGCGATGAAGCACTGGCGAACGAACCTTCATTTACAAATGAATGGCCAATACCTCCAAACTGCTGAAATTTCTATCCGTAGGGGGATCTTCCAGGGTGACTCCCTTAGTCCACATTGGTTCTGTTTGGCAATGAACCCACTCTTCAATCTACTCAACGATGTGGATTACGGCTATAAACTTAAAGCCAACAGGAACACTAGCTGCACTGTTTCACACCTTTTATATATGGATGATATCAAAATAAACGTCAAATTCAACATTTACTCAATATCACTGAAAAATTCTCCAGTGATATACAAATGGGATTTGGATAAGACAAGTGCAAAACCTTAAATATCGAGAAGGGTAAAATCGTTAACGGAGATGTGTTGCTACCCAATGGGAATATTATAACTGCCATGCAAAATGGCGAGACCTACAAATATCTAGGATTTCAGCAAGCTTAGCTATTAGTTCTTCATTGCCAAGGCTGGAATATCTGAATTGCATGAGATGGTCGCAAAAGCAGATAAAAACTACTCCCCCTTAAATCTTGTAAGCCCTGATATGAGACTTGAAATCGTTACAGATTCTGAAAAACAGGTGGAGTGGGCTCAGAAAGCGCTTCATGGTCGACATCATCACGACCTCAATCAACCTCATATCGACAAGGAAGCATCAAATAAGTGGCTATCTGATGGAACATTATTCCCAGAAACAGAAGGATTTATGATGGCAATTCAAGTCCAAGTAATTAATACCAACAATTACAAGAAATTTGTCATGAAAGATCCAAACATCGCTACGGACAAGTGCAGAAGGTGTCAGCAAACAACAGAGACGATACAACACATTACGTCGGGATGTTCAGCATTAGCTAACATTGATTACCTACGCCGGCCCAATCAACTTTGCAACATCATCCATCAGAAGTTGGCCAACAAATTTGGATTAGTGAACACTTACACCCCATATTACAAGTACCATCCGAATTCGGTGCTAAAAAATGCTGATTTTAGACTATACTACGATAGGTCAATTATCACCGATAGACGGGTGACGAATAACCGGCCTGATATTGTAGTTGTGGATAAAAAAGCTAAGTCGGTTTATCTGGTGGATGTTGCTGTACCCAATAATAACATTATTCTGGACAAATACAACGAGAAAATTGCAAAATACACCGATCTTGCAATTGAGGTAAGACAGATGTGGCATGCAGAAAAAATAGAGGTGGTACCGATCATCGTTTTATCTACGGGACTAATTCCCAGAACTCGAAAAGACAGCCCTACCAAAATAGGTCTTCACAAAAATACATACATCGATCTGCAGAAGGCTGCCATTCTAAATACCTGTCACACTGTCCGTAAATTTCTGAATATGTGACTTCCGAGCCTAATCCCATTTGCGTTTACAGACGCTCGGGATAGGTGAACATTACCAGCAAGTGCTGAGCAAGTGTATACTTGGAATAATGATAATTATAATAATAATAATAATAATAATAACCCTTGGGGGTGCTGGTCCCCTATCGGGCGCTTTCCCAGGTGGTGGATAGGGGAAGGCCTTTTAAATATAGAAGGTATCGGGGAAATTGAATACCTCGGAGCGAACCAAAACCAGAAAGTTTTAGGACACGACAGACTCCATGTTAGGAGCGGTACTCCGACAGCGTCTGTCCTCCATGAAAGGAGCGGCTGAATCATCACCTGGTAGTAGGTCTAAAATGCAACAATTACGATGTCGAATTGTAAAACTAGATTACCCCAGGTGGGTAGAGCGGAATGCTCAGAATCCCACACTGCTAGTGTACCTAGTACATCGGCTGTCTGCTCTACGGATTCTGGGGGGTAGCAATGATTTAATTTTAAATTCCGGGACTTCAAATCTCAGGAATCGTCAGGTAAATCGACATTGCAACACCTTAAACTCTTGTCGCGTTCAAGCTGGTGCTAGAAGGGCTTGTTCGAAAAATGATGAATCAACTTCTACCTCGGCTAGCGGTAAGTGCAGCGTGACACCGAGTAGTGCTATTGTGAGCCACACTCATGAGAAATATAACACCGATCCTTATCCACTGGCTTCTGCTGTTTCTGGAGTGACGCAAGTCGGCACATCCACGACCACAAAAGCCGGAAAGCCCAGGAAGCGCATGGAGTGGACTATTGAGCTAAATTCTCCCATTATGCGCTATACTTCAAAATAACCAACGTGAAAACTGATATGACAACATACAGATACCGTGCATTCATAGAACATTTCCTAGAATTTCAGCATCTCACGGAACAACGTATTGCTGACCAACGTCGAAGTATTGTGAAAAACAATCTACTACCCGATCCGACGTTGCAACAAATTTTGGCCTACAAAATGAGGAGAGTGACTTAATTACCGATAATGATACACATGAACCGGAGAATGCACAAGGAGACAACACTGGCGTTGAGAAAACAAACATTGATGGCTACAAAACACCTGATAATGACTATAATACAGAGCTTTGTAAAGCACTAGCGGAATTTAATGGCCTCAACCCAATACACCGGCCCAAACTACGCAAGCCAACCAATAACAGCACCAACAGCATAATAGCAGCAGTGAACTTACTATTGCAGAACCATGCCAAATACTGCAAAGCACTGGAACAACTTCACACTCTCATCTATTGTGGAGGACTACAAACAGCTCAAGCCCTGGTGGAACGCAGGCTGGAATAATCCATTGATGACATCAGAAGGGAATTGGAGCAGTTGACAGAATTTGAGAACAACTTGAAACCGTCGAGGCGCTTAACAAACAGAGTGAGAGAGATCTATAAGAAAATCAAAACTCATACAGGTCACCCACAACATAAACAACATGTATGTGAATATATGGATTTACTCAGGCAAAAGTTGAGGGCAAAATCCAAACGCTTATCTCGATATGTCAAGTGCACGAAAAGGCAACAACAAAATCACTTATTCAATAGCAATCAGAAGTTATTTTCCAGGCAACTGAGCGGTACAGTAAACAATCAGAACCAAAGTCCTCCAAATAAAGATGAGCTGACGGAATACTGGTCTCCATTAGGGTCGTCAAACATAAATCCAACGCTCACTAGATAAGAGCTGAGGAGGAAGAAGTCAATATTGAACCGATGTCTTCCGTTAACTCGACAACAAGCGAGGTAACCGAAGCTATGAAGAGTACCAGTAATTGGAAAACACCAGGAGTTGATCATGTCCAAAACTTTTGCTACAAGAAGTTTGACAGTCTACATGGAGCAATGGCAACATAATTCTCACACATTTTACAACATCCAGAAGATACACCATCATTTCTGACACTGGGCTCGACCCACTTGCTTCCCAAAACACATCAAACTCACGATCCTTCGCAGTATAGGCCCATAACCTGCCTACCAACTATATATAAAATATTAACGGCTTGCATCACTAACCGTATTTACAGACATGTGGACCAGAACAACATCCTGTCAGAAGAACAGAAAGGTTGCAGACGAGATCACCAAGGCTGCAAAGAACAACTTATCATTGATTCAGTTATTCTGGAACAGGCGCAAAAGGAAAGCGCAACATCCACACGGCTTTCGTAGATTACAGGAAAGCATTTGATAGCGTTCCACATTCCTGGCTTGTTGAAGTTCTGCAAATTTACAAAGTACATCCCACTGTTGTTACTTTTTTTGAATCATCGATGAAGCACTGGCGAACTAACCTTCATTTACAAATAAATGGCCAATACCTCCAAACTGATGAAATTTCCATCCGTAGGGGGATCTTCCAGGGTGACTTCCTTAGTCCACTTTGGTTCTGTTTGGCAATGAACCCACTCTCCAATCTACTCAACGATACGGATTACGGCAATAAACTTAAAGCCAACAGGAACACTAGCTGCACTGTTTCCCACCTTTTATATATGAATGATATCAAAATATACGCATCCAACCAGCGTCAAATTCAACATTTACTCAATATCACTGAAAAATTCTCCAGTGATATACAAATGGGATTTAAATTAGACAAGTGCAAAACTTGAAATATCGAGAAGGATAAAATCGTTAACGGAGATGTGTTACTACCCAATGGGAATATTATAACTGCCATGCAAAATGGTGAAACTTACAAATATCTAGGATTCCAGCAAGCCAAGCTACTAGACCAAAACCAAGCGAAAATCAAAATTAGGAGCCAGTTCACTCAAAGGGTAACTACTTTATTGAAATCCCAGTTGAACGCAGGAAATCTGGCAAAAGCAATTAACACCTACGCCATACCGATCCTGACATACTTATTTGGAATTTCGAAGTGGACAAAGACAGAACTGGAGGATATTCGAAGAACAACCCGTACCATGATGACCAAACACAAATGTCACCATCCGACATCATCAGTTATCAGGACAACACTACCAAGAAGAGAGGGAGGGAGAGGTCTAGTGAACATAGTTAATTTACATAACAAACAAATATCTAGACTCCAAGAATTTTTCATTGCCAAGGCTGAAACATCTGAATTACATGAGATGGTCGCAAAAGCAGATGAAAACTATTTTCCCTTAATTCTTGTGAGCCCTGATATGAGACTTGAAATCGTTACAAACAGTTGGAGTGGGCCCAGAAAGCGCTTAATGGTCGACATCATCACGACCTCAATCAACCTCATATCAACAAAGAAGCATCAAATAAGCGGCTATCTGATGGAACATTATTTCCAGAAACAGATGGATTTATGATGGCAATTCAAGACCAAGTAATTAATACAAACAATCACAAGAAATTTGTCATAAAGGATCCAAACATCTCTACGGACAAGTGCAGAAGTTGCCAACAAACAACAGAGACGATACAACACACAACGTCGGGATGTTCAGCCTTAGCTACCATTGATTACCTACTCAGGCACAATCAACTTCGCAACATCATCCATCAGAAGTTGGACAACAAATTCGGATAAGTTAACCCCTACACCCTATATTACAAGTACCATTTGAAATCGGTGCTAGATAATGCTGATTTTAGACTATACTACTTACGATAGGTCAATTATCACCGATAGACGGGTGACGAATAACCGGCCTGATATTGAAGTTGAGGATGAAAAAGCTAACTCGTTTTATCTGATGGATGTTGCTGTACATAATAATTACAATATTGTGTACAAATACAACGAGAAAATTGCAAAATATACCGATCTTGCAATTGAGGTAGGACAGATGTGGCATGCAATGAGAATAGAGGTGGTACCGATCATCGTTTCATCCACGGGACCAATTCCCAAAACTCTACTATGGTTGAAATAATACCCTTCTTGGTGTGCGTCATCGTTTGTGACGTATATTCGGGTTTTCGGCATGTCGTTCATTTTATTTGCTTTATTTTCACATATAGCTTACCTTAAATTTGATGAATAAAGTCATCAGGGTCGTATCCAGCCAAATTCGAAAAGGCTATGGAATTAATATTCACCAGCTTACCTTTCTAACTGAAAATACTTGAGAATTTTCAAAATAATGATGTTTCTCCATGTATCTATATGCACATTTTTGTATTCATCTCACAAGAACTGTCAGAAGAACTGTCAGTGTGACAGTAGAAAAATACGTAAGACACATTGCCGCTCCGGAAGTAACGCCTTCATAGTATCTTGAGCTCCCGATTGATCAACCAATCAAATTTTTGTAAGTCAAAGATTAGGGTTAACGTTTGTAATACATTTAAACGGTTCATTATTGTGATATTTTAATTAGGTCTAATCACAGACCTGCCTTTTTCTTCCATTTCTTCCTACGTAATGTGCTAGAAAGAGATTAACAATCGATGACGCACACCAAGAAGGGTATTATTTCAACTATAGACAGACTTACCAAACTATGTTTTCACAAAAATACATACATCGATCTGCAGAAGACTGCCATTCTAAATACCTGTCACACTGTCCGTAAATTTCTAAATATGTGACTTCCGAGCCTAATCCCATTTGCGTTTACACACGCTCAGGATAGGTGAACATTACCAGCAAGTGCTGAGCAAGTGTATACTTGGAATGATGATAATAAAAATAACCCGTGGGGGTGCTGGTCCCCTATCGGGCGCTCCCCCAGGTGGTGGATAGGGGAAGGTTTTTTCAGATATGAAAGGTATGGGGTGAATTGAATACCTCGGAGCGAACCAAAACCAGTAAGTTCCAGGACACGACGGACTCCATGCTAGCGGTACTCCGACATCATCAGTTATCAGGACAACACTACCAGGAAGAGAGGGAGGGAGAGGTCCAGTGGACATAGGTTATTCACATAACAAACAAATATCCAAACTCCAAGAATCCTTCATTGCCAAAGCTCAAACATCCGACTTGCTTGAGATGGTCGAAAAAGCAGATGAAAACTATTCCCCCTGAAATCTAGTAAGCCCTGATATAAGACTTGAAATCGTTATAGATTCTGACAAACAGGTGGAGTGGGCCCAGAAATCGCTTCATGGTCGACATAATCACAACCTCAATCAACCTCATATCGACAAAGAAGCATTAAATAAGTGGCTAACTGATGAAACATTATTTCCGGAAATAGAAGGATTTAAGATGGCAATCCAAGACCAAGTAATTAATACCAACAATAACAAGAAACTTGTCATAAGAGATCCAAACATCGCTTCGGATAAGTGCAGAAGGTGTCAACAAACAACAGAGCTAACACTGATCACCTACGCAGGCACAATCAACTTTGTAACATCATCCATCAGAAGTTGGACAACAAATTTGGATTATTCAACACCTACACCTCATATTTTAAGTATCATCCGCATTCGGTGCTGGAGAATGTTGATTTCAGACTAAACGACGATAGTTCAATTACACAAAAATACGAGAAAAAATTCCATTTTTGGAATAATGCAATTAATTCACTGGGATAGCTCAAATATATCTATTCCACCTCAAAGTGTGTTCCTCATTTCAACCATTGATTGTAGAAACTGATATTTTGATTCTCGGAATACTATCCCATCTTGTGGTTTTCAACTGAATTTTAGTGAGTGAAATTAATTTTCCCGTACTGTGTGAAAATAATTCTCCGCACCGTGTGTAAATAATTTCCCAACTCAATATATCAAATTAATAATAAGCCGGTACATTATGGTGGTTGCGGAATGCTTTAGTTACCATGTGTAAGTAACCAGCTATTTACTTCCATTTTTGTTTAATTATTGTCAGAAAACTGTCAGTGCTCGTGCTCGTGAATAAGTGAATCCTTATTAAAAATGAATATTCGTCTCAAGAGAGAGAGAGAGAGAGAGAACTACACTCGACTGACATTATTATCCCAGAGCAGCAAAGAGCAACAGATCCAAAATTACAGCCATTCAACAAGCAACTAGCAACTGCTATAAATTTAAGTGATGCAAATAAATAATAATAAATAATAATAATAAATAAATAAGAAATAATAATATAAATAATTAGGTATTAGATTTTGACATGTAACTATTATTGTTAATAATATTTCACTTCATGTTCACTCTATCAATAATCTAATAAAATATGTTTCTAAATAAACTATGAGCACTTATAATCAGATAAAAATATCTCGACTTTTGATTAGTTCTGTTGACTTTCCTCACGCTCGTAGAAAAACTATTGCACTTGCCGAACTTGTCCGCTTCGGCACGGCAAACTCGTGCGGAAAAATTTATTTTCCGCACTTGTTAGGTAAACAGTTATTCCGAGGGATGTTGAAGAATTATTATCAATGTCTACCTAAAGGTATGTCAAATTGTTATTTTCTGTAGCTGATTTGAAAAAAATTCTGCTGACATAAACCATGCAGCATTTTTGACAGATTATATGAATTCTCAACTCACCAGTATCATTGGATGAGGAATAGTAACCACTTCTTCACCAGATACGCAATTAGGGCCAGAAGTTCTTATGAATGTATCTATAGACAAATAAGTGATTATATCACTACTTTCTTCATCAGTAACGTCAACTTTTTTCTTCCATTCCCTTAATAAAAACAGTGATCATGAATAGGAGATACATAAAATCATCAATTGTTCCAACTATATTTCACGTACGTATCCACTTACTGATAACAGAAGGGTCCCACTTCTTCCACTTCCGGTATTGCACCATTTTGAACATCCATCGCATTTGTTACATTGAACACATAAACCTTGAAAGATAACGGAAACGGCACTGTGAGGAACATCCCTCTTATGTCCATACCCGGTCCCAAGTTGACCATCTAAAACAAATGAAGATAATTATCTATCTATCTATCAACAATTTTCCTAACTTCCATTTCATTCCTAGTACTGTTCACATTTCAGTCAAACTCAACATTTATTCATGAGGGAACTCTCACGTGATATCAAATCTCGCGGCGCATGTCACAAACATATTCACCAGAACTGAAAATGTTCAAACCCCAATTAAGATTATCAACAGAAATATCTTCGAATGACGATATTATTTCATCTTAAGACATATGTTTATATTCCACCAATAGCTGAGAAGTATTAAGGTAGTATCTTTTGCGAGCTTCAGTTGACGCACAAATGATTTTTCGCTAACACCTTGAAGGACGGTAAGCATTTTGGAGGTTATTGTTAACTAATACAGTACACTTCATATGTCACGTTGTGTACTTGACTGTGTGCTTGAAATAAATATCTACCTATCGTTAGATATGGAATATCCATTAGATATCACTTTTACAATTTTACAAACTAAGTACTATATAGAGACATTTTTTGAGAAACTGTTATGAAATTTTATAAAAACAAAGTGAAGGAAGAATTAAAAATATATTTTAAATGTAATTATGTAATATACTTATAAAGTTCCAGTGCATAATACAGGTATAATATAGATTCTTTTTCCTTCGAACAAAACCCATCACAATATATCGTGTTTTTCCAAAAAAAAAATAAGTCTTCATGGGTTAATGAAAAAAATACACCCTTCCGATGACAAACGTTATATTGAAAAAATTGTTCAAATGAACAAAAGCACAACTTATTGTTCATATTTTTCTTGGCAAAAAATGTCACATATCCCAAGAACTGCAAATAAAAAACATGGAGGTGAACAAAAAATATATTCCAGTGAAACATTGTGAGAATATAATAAAATAATAGGTTTCATTGATTTATTGCAGTTTCTGAACACTCAGAACACCAAGCATGGATTTGACTAATGCACACAAATTTCTTAAATTTTTTGCAAAATTACTTGGTTTTTCTAATCTTTTCCACAAAAGAAACTTTTCTGGTTCCTGGTTTGATGCTTTAACCTATAGAGGTTTCTCCTGCTCCTGCAGCTTCTTGTCTCCATTGTCTCACCGTTCTGGAAACATTTGCTTCGTGAGAACGTCGCTCCAAATGTTCTCTTGTCAATGATATTCCAAGATCTCTCAGATAATAATCTTCTTACAATCTTGGCTAGCTAGCGCTGATTTTTTATATCTGATTGATTGTGTAGTATCTTGTTTGTGTATAGTTCCATATCGGAAAAAACTGTTGTATTATTATTTGTTCTCATTTAAAAACTTGGCCGCTCGCGTAGTAATAACTATGTTTTTGGTTTGTTAATTGGCTTAGTCTTGCATGACGCTTTCCTTTGCATCACCCTAGTGCATAGATAATTCCCTGGGTAATTATTGGTTTTTGGGATAAGAATAATATTGATCAATTGATTATTTGATATGCCTCCTCATACTGTTGCACATTCTGATAAACAGAGTTGCGCACTTATTTACCGCTTACTTTACTGGCTGTCTCTTGCCATTAGTAAGTTATTGCTTCCTCCTGTTGAATAGTTTATTGTTCCGCTTATCTGGTGCAGAGTTCGAAACCTTTTTTATACGATGACCCGTGAACTAGCTGGACGTTCGAGTTGGCAACAATAATAAGGAATTTCGTGGCTCTGGATTGTGTTGTTATTTCCTGCTGTTGTTTTTTATTTTTATTCATTTGATTCTTCTCCAAGCCTGGGTATTCGGGTTTTGTGTATACCAATTATGCTTGCACCTACGTAGGCAGTTGCATCTTTCCCCTGCTTAAAGTATTTATCTGGTGAGCAGGTGAATTAATACAATGGATGACTTTAGATCTAATTTATTAATTAATTATAACTTTGATGTGTGCTTTCTCGTATCGGTGTCATACCTTGAATTGGATGATGGATGACGAGTGACGCGAGGCATTTCTTCGCGTTGTATCACTTACCAAACACCTCTCCTTCAAAGATCCAAAACACCTTTCTGGGCTTTATACAACGCCCAGATCTTGTGGTTACATTTTGTTCATATATTTCTACATTAGAGTTAAATAGTAAGTTCAAATACATATCCGACAAATTTAACTCCTTATCCTCTACAATATGTACATTATCATGCATTTCCACAACATTGTGGTTTTCAGGTATGTTTACGTTGTTTTCATGGTGAGACAAGTCTTGGATTAGCTCAGGGTACAACTCAGGCTGAAGCAGTCTGTGGTTATCGGTATTGTTAACTATTGATAATTTCATTTGATAACTGTTGCGTCGAATAACCTTCTCATTACTCAATTTTTCAACCCAATAGGACCTGGGTTCATCTGCTGCTGTTAAAACAATTGCTTTTTCCCAATATTGTTAATTTTTAGATTTAATTACTACATTATCCCCCTCTTTAAAATATATAGTACGTTTACGGCTTGTTTTATCATAATGTGATTTAATTTGGTCCTTTTGTTTACATAAGTATGTGTAAATGTGGTTTTGGACTTTAGGTTCCAAGTTTACACTGCTTGTTGGTAGTTGCTCTTTAAGATTTCTACTCTGTAATTTTTGGGCAGGAGATACTTTTAAAAACGTTATAGGTGAATTATTGTATTCCACTACTGCATTTCTACAATCAGTTTTCTCTTCATCACATTTTCTTAGTATTTTTTTGCAAATACTGACGGCTTTTTCGGCTAATCCATTACTTTGATGGTAATGGGGTGTGCATGTTTGGATTGTAATATCATGTTGTTTATAGTAATTTTCACACTTATTGGAGATAAATGTTAAGTTGTCAGCAATTAATGTTTCAGGATAACCAAATCTTGTGAAAACATTTTGCATGGCATTAATAACTGACTCAGAAGTCTTTGAATTCAACTGACTTAGCTCGATCCAGTGAGAGAATTGATCTATTATAATAAGGTACGCTTTTGCACCATATTCTAGTATATCTGTAGAGACTTTATTGAAATTTAGTTTGGGAACGCTGTGTGGTGATAAAGGTTCTTTGTAATCACTTGGCATAAATTTTTCACACAATAAACTCTGAAATATCTGAAGTCATATTGGGCCAAAATAAATGATACTTTGCTTTATTTGTGGTTTTATTTATCCCTAAGTGGCCTTCATGTAAAATTTTAAGAATTAAATTTTTACAGCTTTTTGGGATTATCAACCTGTTATTATAGAAAAGCAGACTATTTTCTACATACATATATGTCGTTTCTCAAATTAAAATACGGCTTAACACAATTTGATAATTTGTTTCCATTTGGCCACCCGTTATAATGAAAATCTATAATTTTTGTATTTCATCACGACTTGTTTCTCTTCTGAAGAAATCTTTTTTATCACTACTCATCGGTAAGTATTTTGATACTGTATGTACCATCTCATGCATTTGTGTATCAAGACTATCTGTGATTTTCAATGGAGACCTAGATAACATATCTGCAAAATGGATGTCTTTGCCAGGGACATATATAACATTCAAATCATATTTTAATAGTTTGATTCTTAGACGCTGTAGTCTTACTGAACCAATTTTGCCAATAGGGTTTTTCATTATGGATACTATTGGTTTGTGATCACTTTGTACTGTCACTTTGTCGTGGTAAATGAACTCATGGAATTTTTGCGTACTATAGTATATTGCCAACATTTCCTTTTCTGCCTGGCTATAATTTAGTTCATGATTGTTCATGTTTCTAGACGCGCACGCTACAAATTTTAATATGTTGTCATATTGTTGAAAAAGACAACATCCTATACCGTTTTTAGAAGCATCACATTGTATTAATATTTTTGTGTTTGGATCAAATGGAGCAAGTGCTGGAGACTTAGAAATTATATCTTTAATTTTGTTGAGAACATTTTGATGTCTAGGCATCCATTCAAATTCTATATCTGCTTTTAAAAGTTCACATAAAGGATACATGTATTCTGCCATGTTAGGTATATATTCTCTAACATAGTTAACAGATCCTGAAATCCTTTGTAACTCTAACTTGTTTTTTGGGCTTTCCAGCTTGCATATCGACTCAATTCCACTTGGGTCTATTTCCATACCGTATTGTGATATAATCTGACCCATAAATTTAACTTTATTTTGGTAGTATTGTAATTTACTTTCATTGAATTTTGCGTTTACCTGCCTAGCCATATCTACTATTTGTTTAACTGCTAAATCATGTTCGGTTTTATTATTTCCTGCAATTATCATATCATCATGAAAAACTTGTACATTAGGAATGTTTGAGAAGTATTCTGTGAGTTAGATAATCCATATGGTAACACAGCGTAGCGTTTTGTGACGATTTTATATTCTTTTGAGAACCTACCAAAGCCAGTAAATATATCCTTATTCGCTTTTATGAATTCAAATTTTTTATTTTCACTCTCCGACTCAAAAATTCCATTATTTTGATCTGCAGAGTTTATTCTTTCAATTAACCCTAACTTTATGCTTGCTACACCACTTAGCAATACCTGATTTGCTTCCTGAGCTATTACAAAATCTTCATAAATTCCTTTATGTTTATATTTACACAGGAGGTTCACTGTACCTATGGGTTTGACTACTGTACCTTCAAACCCTTGCAAAATACAATTTGTTTGCCTAACTTTAAACTGTTTGTTAACTTTCCTGAAAATTTTATCTTGAAATATGCTTACATCAGCACCAGTACCAATTTTAATTTTTACATTATGACCTTCAAGTACAATATTTTCTGAAAAATATTTCTTACCTTGACTTAATCCACTTATACTGTCTATAAAAAATACATCATTGTCTTGTTCTACGGTCTTAACATTTTGATTCTACATGCGCTGGCAAAATGGTTAAGTCTCCCACATTTATTGTACTTCTTGCCAAATGCTGGGCATTCTCTTGGACCATGAGTTTTTTGACATCGCCTGCACTGGAATTTCGTATCATTGTATCCACTTTTCCGATTGTTTGTGTATGTTTCACTGTCTTTATTTCTTACCCTATGTACCTCACATTCTTCCTGGTCATTATTATAAAACTGTTTATTTTGTTGCTTACTCTGCTCACTTGTCCTGCAACATTTAATAGCTTCGTCAAGTGTGAGGTTATCTATTCGTAGTAATGCTTCACGGGTTGTGGAGTCCCTTATTCCCATTATAATTTTATCTCTCAAAGCCTTGTCTTGAGGGGTTTCCTCCGGGTCCGTTGCATTGTAATTGCACGACTTTATCAGTAGTTCACATTCAGTTAGGAAATGCTCGAAACTTTCTCCTTCTTTCTGTGTTCTTTTTAGGAAGTTGTACCTTTCAAAAGTTTCATTAACTCTTGGGTTCACATAGATCTCAATTCTTTGTATCACAGGGTCATATTTACCTTCCTCTTCTGGGGTTAATTCAAAGGTAGCCATAATTTTAGCAGATTCGGCACCAATTGAGTTTCTTAATATGGCCGGTTTGATTTTGTCTGCAGATTCATGCTGTCCTGTCGCAATCAAGTAATCTTCGAATGACACTTTCCAAAACTTCCATTCGGTACAAGCGTTCTCCCCTTGTAGGTTAAAATCTGGGGGAAGCTAGACCGGTCCTGCCATCGCTATTGTTCTCTAGTTTGGGGGGTCGACCTATTCCTCAACTTCACCAAACCGGATTTTGTTGAACCTGCCACCCTTTTTCAAACTGCGTTGTTATCCTACTGACTGCGCCATGTTTAAAGTATTTATTTGGTGAGCAGGTAAATTAATACAATGGATGACTTTAGATCTAATTTATTAATCAATTATAACTTTGATGTGTGCTTTCTCGTACCGGTGTCATACCTTGAACTGGATGATGGATGACAAGTGACGCGAGGCATTTCTTCGCGTTGTATCACTTACCAAACATCCCCTTTCCCAGTATGTTGAGATTTCGCTAGGAAACCTCAACTTAGGATTATCACAAC
Organism: Galerucella calmariensis; assembly: GCA_910591675.1. NCBI lineage: Eukaryota > Metazoa > Arthropoda > Insecta > Coleoptera > Chrysomelidae > Galerucella > Galerucella calmariensis. The sequence continues at coordinate 38,865 of CAJUYG010001742.1, read as the reverse complement.
TACGGCCCTGGTAGCGGTCCATCCAATCAACCACTATTTACCGCATTTATTCGAACTATTTCTTCCACTCTACGCGAAGCGCGCACTTTCATAACCAATTAGGTCACATCTCGCCTCTCCTACTCCTAATAACTGATCCCTCTGATACCTTAGAAACGGTGGTTGATTCTTTACCTTTGAGGTGATAACATGTAGAAATTAACGTGAAGTGATTATTCCAATAATTTGGCAAAATGCCGTTTTGGTTTGTAATAACAGTTTGTATACAATATATTACAATGAGTGTGTGATAAAATGGAACCTGTAAGTAAGACCTGTTTAATTAAATAAATCGTCAATCGTCTCATCGTCTTATGCATCCTCAATCATCGAAAGAGCACCGTTGCCAGATGTAGTAGTTAGCAATTCAACCCAAATCTCCAGAAATTGAATGGATTTATTGTATGTAGCGGTTTCATTCCACACTCCTCTGACAGTTAAAATATATTGTATTCAATTCTCAACTATAAATGGTTTGTGACCAATTTTATATATCTACAAACTCAACCAACGACCTGTCAATTTCCTGTCACATTCCCAAACACTTGTTTTCAAATCGTCGAAACGAAGGCATCGTAGAATAAAATGAAATTGATCGTGAGACATAACTAACCAAAAGCGTTCAATCCCACGTTCGTTTCTTTGCCATAGCTCCTTTGTATTGAGTCGTCCACTTTTGAGAGTCCCTGCTTAGTAATATAGACCAAGTGAAGCTTTCATTTTACAGGAGTTCGTGAGTTTTCCTCTCCTCTCTCTTGCATAACCTTGAGTTAATCTAGAAATGTACAGATTTGTGTTTTCCGCTATAATGCTAAACATTCCATCGGTGAAAAATAATGACCAACATTCTATAGCTGTTTTGGCGTTTTTCCACAGTTTCTGACGCCTGGTAATCGGACAATGATATTCTCCTTCCAAATCCTTACTGTTTTGTTCGGACAATTTTTATTTCTTCGCGTGGTTTTATCTTTACCAATGAAAGTTAGGATTCTCGGTAATTTTGCAGGGGGTATATTGTCATCACTGCTATCATCGCACTCTTGCTCTGATTCACTATCGGTAGGTACCCCAAATACTTCAAAAGCCAACTCCTCTACTTCGTCATCCGGCTATTTCTCTGAATCAGCTTCAGCCCAAAATATATGGAGTTTCTCCTGCTCTTTCTCATAATTAGACATTGCTGCTGAAGAAAATAATGATAATTATTCAATTATATTATAAAAAATTGATGCCATTTGTCGTAACTTACACTAGAAAAATCAAACAAGCCTGTAAAAACAGAAACACAGACCAAAATTCTACGAAAATCTCCGACTGACTTGCTGAACGTCGAGTCTTAGAGACTTGGCGCTCCGCCCGCAAGGTTGAAAGAGAATTCGCTTTATAATAGTTGCTATGATAGAGAAAAATCAAAAACAATTGCATTTCCATTATTCTAATATATTGTAATATTTTTATTTGTGTTGATGTATTTCTTATTTTCAGATTTTTATTATTGTTTTATATTTTATTATTATTTATTTGGGCGCCTTCACTTTTCAAAAAGTTGGTATAGTTACTTTAAAATGTTTGTCTGAAATTCAAAGAATTCGGCTGGCTTTTAGAAGAAAAAAAATTTTGATTCTTTCTCCCAAGTTGCGGTTCCCTTAATTAAAATCTGATGAAATAATTTAATAGTTTTTCAAAAACGTTTAATATAAAATTTTATGTATTTGTTTAATACGTTTCAGAAGAAACTTCAATGAATTATTTCCCTACTTTATTCAAACTTTCAACAATCTCCGTCAGAGGGTAATATTCCATTATACAATCGTGAAATAATATGCAATATATTGTATTTTTTGGAAACCCTCGGTTTGCTCCAATATCGAGTTTAACTTCGACTGTTGATGCTTACTACAATCAACGATAAACAAGGCATGCTTTTTGAATGCGTCATAGTCCAGCGAGGGTTGCTTTTGGGAGCAATGCATGTAATGCTAATAAAATTCAGTATAATTGAAGTGGGCTTCATTGTAATCTGTTTTTCCGAAATTCAACTGCTTGCGTTCATTTGGCCGATATTCGCCATTTTTAAGGATAGTCTGATACTTTGAATATCGACATCATCAAACTGTGTAGGATCTGCAGAGGTAATATTGCGATTATCAGTTTGAAAGCAAACAATAACATATCTGGGACGTTCGACTAATGTACTCGTTTTAACTGCCCACACTTCTCGCGTTGCATATGGTTTAAGTCTTGCATATTTTAACATGTCAATGCACGAACGGCACTAACAATACCAGGATCTCGAACGGTTTCTATCTCTCTTGCACTTTCACTGTAACTACATGAATCAAAAAGAACATACATTTTTATCTAATTTAACGTCTGCAGCTCCTTGTACGGTGATATTTCCTTTGATACATAGCAATGTTTCATTCATAGCAAAAAATAAATCCACTTGATTGATGCTAAGTTCTACAACGTCATTGCAATTGAAAAACCTAATGAACGGTGCATAGGTACGATATTCTGCTCTCTGAATTGATTCGTCTATTATTGGTTTACGATAATTGTAAAACATTGGCAGCATGCTTGTTACCGACTGCAAACGCTGTTTTTTTGCATAAGTAGTAGTCATCTTAGCGGTTGACAATACGAAATCCCAACGATTGTGGGAACAATTTGTTTGCAGGTGTAAGATGTTTTTGTCGCTGTTGACGTCTGGATGATAGATTGAATAATGTTAACGAATGTATTGTTTGTGTGTTTTTAGTATCTATTACTATTCCCATTTGCTTATCGATCTCAATTCCAATACCAATGTACTGAGTTCTCCACGAAAATAGATTGCTCTTCCCTTTTGATCTAATGCCAATACTGATATGCAGCTGATTTCACGTTGCGGTGTAACTGGTAGATAAAGTAAATTGTGTGGTATTCCGTTAATAGCGTACCCTGGTGAAGGTGTCTCACCATCGAAGGCTCCTGTGGTAATGTTACATTCAAAGCGAATACTAGATACTTTTATAATTTTTACAGGAACATCCCAATATCTAACCCAAACTGTCTGATTTCATGGAAGAGATTCGATATTTGCTTAATATCTTACACTGTATTGTATTGTTGTTTGATTTTAATGAAAACTCCGCTTCTGTGTTATGTCCCAATTTGCTGCGTATGAAACAATCAATGTCGGGGCTATTTCATAACATCCGGTAGGGATATCAAACGTATGCAATTCATCATCAATGTAGTAGAAGAATTTTTTATTTTCAACGTTGGATATTGTATGATAAGAGTGGGAAGATCTTATTGCCAATTCGTAATCCAAATTCGGATCCAATGAGATAGCCATAGCAGGTTGAAATGTAAACATATGATTTGTGCTGTTGACGCGTTACAACATCTTGTTATAAACTGATAGAATTTGTGGAATATGGATGCTTAAATAACACAAACTAATTCAAAAAAATATTTTATTACAAAAAAACTATTTTCTCACATTTTTATTACAAATATAGCAGTGAGCTTGCGAAGTAGGAGGTCCATCCCAATGTGAGTTCCATTCGGGACGATTATTATGCACAAAACAAGGCATACGTATTTGTAAATAAAAATTTGTTTTGTAATTATAGGAGAGCTTATTCCAAATTCCAACAAGTTTTAATGGTTTCACAAATTTCATTAAATGTTGAATATAAACTTGCTCAAGTTCATCCTTAGTATAACTACACAGTGATTTCTTCTGATAAATATTTGAAAATTGATTATTCATTGTTGCTGCTGTTGATAGAGAGACTTTAAACACAAATGACCACAACTAATTTGATCATACGCTTGAAATTGTTTGTTATTGTAAAAAATTTTGATATTTTTACCCCACGTCTCCAATATTGAACAAGTTCGCAGCAAGGCCTCTGATTACCGAACGAATCGAAATATTCAACATTGTCATTGTTCTTACAATAAGCCACCCAGTGTGTACCGCTATTATTTGAAACATCTGAATTCACGACTGCACATCCTTTTTGCCGAGGAGAACTGTCTTCAGGTATTCCGTCACGCATAAAAACATCACGAAAATTTTCTAATTTTAGTAATTTCGCATACTACCTTATTTCCATGTCATACAGTGCACGGTTCGGTAATTTCATCGGTAATTCTAGTCATTTTTGATGACGCTGTTTTTTTGAAAAAACAAACTGAATCCCCCACGCGCAATTTTTCTCATATACAAGCCCGATACAATTTGTTGTTTTTGTTCCATTGCTTTATTGTGACGAACTTTTTCAATATTTTTTTTTTGAGCAGTACGTGTGTCAACCACTGTTTTTGCTACACCAGCCGCTCCACCCGCAAGCGTTCCAACAGCCGACAATCCTGCGAACAGTGGTAAACGTGGTAGGAAACCACCACTCTTTGGTATTGGAATTATTCGTGGTACATTAATTTTTTTTGCACCTTCAAGCTGTTCAACTATTGTTTTAGCTGCTCGCAAAGCAAATAGAGCCGTTTCACGTAGTGAACTATCACCCTGTTTTTAACAGTTTTGTTTAATTTTTGAATGACTGCGTGATTAAAGGAATGTTTCTTTGATTTCTTCTTCATTCTCCCATCACCAACTGCACGACATCCCATTCCGAGTTTTCTTTTCATATTCATGCCACCAGTAACGAGTAAAGCTGCAGTTTCTTCTCCGAGAGATGAATTCTTTGAGCTAACACGTGCCCAGGCTTTATTTTCCAAATCTTTGTCAGCTAAATGTCTCTGATCTAGTGAATTGGTCTTTGAATATGCGATATCATGTTGTTTGCAGGCCTCGTCCAACAGATTAATGCCCCTATCGCCGCGTGCAAGTAGTTTTTCTGGTTTTGTTCCAGCTAAAACCACAATATTAGTTACAACAAAAAAATGTTTTTTTTTTCAACTCACGTCCACAAAATTGATATGTCGGGATATGGAATTCAAACGGTAGTTTATTTATTAGAGTGTTCAGTAGACCGGCTCCTTCAAACACCAACAATAAAACTGATGATAAGTGATATAATAGTGACTGATATATCTATACCCATTGCGAACTTGGACTTTGCAGTAAAGTCGACAATTTGTTAACATGGCATCCTACTTCCAAACTCTTTTCGTGCCATATTATGTGGTCCTAGTGGCTGTGGAGAGACAAGCGTTATGCTCTCACTGCTATTTAATTCAAATGGTGTAAAATTTGAGAATGTCCATGTCTATTCGAAATCGTTATTTCAGGAAAAGTATCAACTATTTGCCGAGGTATTGTCTAATGTCAAGGGTGTGAAATATCCTCCGTTTCATGATAATGAGGAAATTATAAGTCCAGAAGAGGCGACAACAATTTCCATTTTTGTATTTGATGTGATGGACAACAGAAAATACTTGAATACTATTCAATGTGTCTACACAAGAAACATTGATGCTCTCTATCTCTATCAAACTTACTTTGAAACACCCAAATAATTGATTTGGGATAATTGTAATATCATAATACTTTTCAAACAGGATGAAATCAATCTCAAACACATATTATTCGATTAACACGTCTCGCCAGACATGACATTTGATATGTTTAAGCAACTGTGTGGAATGTGCTGGTTGGACAAGTACGGTGCTTTAGTTATTGTTAGAGACTTTCCTCTCATCAACGGATGTTATCGTAAAGGATTTGATCAATATGTAAAAATATGAGTGATCAACAGCATGCAATCATTCATTGATAAAATGTCAGACAACAATTACATTCTTGCTACGGCTCTGCGTAAGAAAAAAGTTGATGAATTAGCTCGTACAATTCGCAAAAAATATATCGCATCAAAGTTGGGAAAAACAGAATATGATGAGTCTCTAAATAAATTATTTGAACCAATTTCAAAACCACTCAAAAAAATTGTTGAATCATCTTCTAGAACAATGGAAGCTTCCATTAAGAAAGATAAGCTGAAAACAGAACCAAAGGACGAACCTTTGATCGATGATGACGTCACCCACGATTCGTAAAAAAACTGAGAACAGCAGCACATCAGAGGATGAATTATATGATAGTACAGAAGAAGCAACAGCATCAGAAACGCTATGTGGAGAAGATTTATCGGATTATCCTCAAATTAGTCGAAAATATATTGAAGAATATATTCGCAAATATAGTAAAATTGATCATAACTATGGACCTATTCACGTGGATGGTATCGGGTGGCTGCTGGGTCAAAAGCGAATGGATTTTGACAACGAAAGTGGTGGAGATATTCACATACTTGCCGAAGCAAATCATGGAGAAAATCGAATAAAACGTACTCCGGGTCTATATCAGCTAATTTTTCACGCTAACCCTTTACGTTATACTGCAAAAAATTTGAAAAATTACAAAACTATATTGACTCACACTGGCGTTCATCTCAACTCTCGTAATCGCTTGAAGTCTTTTTCCACCAACAAATATCATGCAATAATCAAACCACAAGACCGAAGACATTCACAGGTAAAGGGCTCAACATAGACCGCTTAACTCACACCGATAAACGAATGGAATATATTTGTTGGGATGATGTAAATGAATTGATTGACCACTTAAAATTACTAATGGCATCAAAAGACGCTGCAATACCTCAGCATTTATCAACAATGAAATCATAGCAATCATTAATGAGCTTAGAGAGGCTAATATAATCAAATAACAATTATTTTATCGCATTAGTCGTACAATGACAATCGATAAATTCGGTCATAGACAGTCGTATAGAAATGCATACTATTCCTCTAACCCATATGTTAGACCTCATGCAGAGTTTCCACACACTGATGAAGGAGACATTGATGCCAAAAATGTGAAAATTTCAAATTTGGATCCTCCCGTTAAAGATAAGGATGCCGTCAACAGAAAGTACTTGTACTCAACACTACTTCAAACTAAAACCAACATATTACGTATTGTTCTTGACACTGCGAATGACTGTAAGAAATATGTGGATAATACATCACTTCAAATTGAGGAGAAATTTCAAAACAATCTAATTGAAAACAAAAAACTCACAGATGTAGCATTATTGAGAGGAATGGAGGATCTAGAAGCGTTCATTGGAAACGATGTAACTGCACTTTATTAAGAAATGAATAAAAGGTTCATCATATATCTATTCCTATGCATGGAAATATACTTCATAGAAAAGGCGATTGAAAGAAACAAGAAAAATAAATTCCTTCAGTTTATACGTTTGTATGCTACGCATATCGCTCACATAAACTTTCACTTGCATACTGAGTACAACAATGTCTAAGGAAAAAATACAGCTCGTTAATAAACTTCATGCACCTCTGAGAAAAAAATTTCCTTGAAGGCGAACAATAATTAAGGGCCCTAATGAAACCTGGCAAGCAGATCTCGGAGAGCTCAGATTATTTTCCGATTCCCATCAAAGCTATGAATTAGTTTTGGTGGTTATCGCCACATTTTCAAAGTTTATGTGGACTCGACCGTTGAAAACAAAATCCGCTCTTGAAGTTACGGAAGCGTTCGCTGATATAATTGTTCACAGTAATCATGGAAGTCCGAAAAATTTACAAACCAATCAAGGCACTGAATTTTTTAACAAGAAATTCCAAAGTTTGATGAGAAAACATGGAATAAACCACTATAATACGTTTAGCATAATGAAAGTAAGCATCGCAGAACGTGTAATTCGTACACTGAAAATGAAATTGTACAAATACTTCAGCTTACATGGCACATATAAATGGATAGATATTTTGCCTGAAATCACTCGAGAGTACAATAATTCATTTCATCGTACAATCTCCATGAAACCAATACAAGTTAATAAGAAAAACGAGCTGGCAATTTTACAACAAGTTCATTCGATAGCATCGTCAAAGAGACGTGCAGCGAAATGTCAACGAAATGTTAACATGTATTCGAAAAAAGTTACTATCCTAATCACGCAACAGAAGAAAAAGTCACATGTCACATATTCGCTCCTTTTGACATCTCCTGTACATCCGTCACACAAATCGTTTGATCTATCGTATGTTTTTGCTACACTGCGTATTTGTTTAACTGGACGGTTATGGTTTATAACTTTGTATATGTAAACAATTTTATGTTTCTCACCATCTGTCACATGTTTCTGCTACACTCTGTATATGTCTAACTGATCGGTCAACGATGTCACTTGTCATGGTTTATTAGATTTTTCTCTGGACTCTGTATATGTGAAAAATTTTATATCATGTGCTAATGCTTTTTTCACGATATGTCACTTGTCATAATGTTCAACGATATGTTACATTTGCGCAATAATTTTTATACACTCTAAAGGTATGCCCCTTGACTTTGTGACATACTCCTGGACATACACAAATCATCACATGTCGACTCTTTTGACATCCCACTTTGCGACATACCCGGTACACATACTCCTGCACATACACAAATCATCACATGTCGACTCTTTTGACATCCTACTTTGTGACATACCCTGTACATCCGCAGAACGTCACGGTCCTTTTGGCATTTTTTACATTTTTTACATCTACAAATCGTTTTATGTGTCACATGACAACTTGTTATTGTCTTTTAACATTAGGTTAGTCACTTGTCATGAGGTTAATGTCTTTTTCATTGGGTTAATGTCTTTTTCTGTAAGCTAAAACCTGCCTATATTATCTAAGGTTGATGTCTTTCAGGTTAGGGTTGATGTCTTTTCCTGTGAGCTGAAACCTGCCTATATCATCTAAGGTTAATGTCTTTTAGGTTAGTCACTTCTCATGGGGTTAATGTCTTTTTCATTAGGTTAATGTCTTTTATATGAGCTGAAACCTGCCTACTACATCTCAGGTTAATGTCTTTTGTCGTTAGGTTAATGTCTTTTCTGTGAGCTGAAACCCGCCTATATCATCAACTTGTACTGGATGTGACATGGTTGAATTCTCATTTTTTTTTAAAGATCTTGAATTCTGTAGACATATATTGTGTACCATTGTTGGTTTGTGGTTCTTCTGGTTTCCCATGTACAGCAAACCATCTTTTCAGTTGTTCAATAACTTCATATGAAGACTGGCCTTTTAGCTGTTGTAAATTTAAATATCCAGAGTAGCTGTCACAGATTACGAGGTGAGTTTTTCCTATCAATCCGAATATATCAAATGCAAGTATTTGCAATGGAACCATGAAAATCCTCTTAACTAGCACTTTATCTTCAATATTGTCTTCTTGTGTTTGTTCTCAGACAGGCAGGTTTTAACTAGTTTTATGATGTCGTCATATTGTCCCCTTCCAGTAGAGAACTTGTCGTGCTAATTATATTTTGATATTCGAAACTTGCTTTTTTAAAAACAAATTATATTAAATATATTTATACAATGAAACTTATATTATAAGTGTAAAAAGAAAAGATATATGTTACTACTATGATTTATGCCAGAATGAATATTAATTGTTCTCCTATCTTATTTATAAACTTTGATTATCCTCGAGACTTGCTGAATCTGCACTATCCGTGTTCTAGTTTGACCGCTGTAATATTGAAATGTAACTTGTCCATCCCCTGAGGAAGTTTTATAAGGGACAAATAAAACTGATGAATTTTGATTGCTTGTTGATGGAACTTCTTGTTCTTCTTTCTTGTTTTGATTTATGCTTCTTTCAAAGTATCTGCAATATATATATATATATATATATATGTTTATGGTTATTAGTAAGCCCGTTGAATATATGATACGTCTTCTGGTGAGCC